>JAGXJF010001589.1:0-184692 GCA_019208055.1 Stipa capillata | reverse complement strand
TATCTGTAGTAGTGCTTGTAGCAGTTAGTATATCCCACTGGTCAGCTCTCGCTTGTTTACGAAGTAAGCTGATGCTGAGATTAGCTTCCAAGGCTAGCTACTAATTAAGCATGTCTAGTTAATTCTAGGGTTCTAGCTTACCACGTAATTGTGAATGAAAGAAAACCGTAGAACTAGTATTCTCAATTGGCTGTGCTTTTCTTCAGACACCGATATCTAGATACGGTCATACAGACATCCACAATACATACATATTTTTATTGAGCAAGTATCCATCAGATAGATCTGAAGATGATCACGGAGATCATTATTAATGTCGTAAGGTAAGTATTTCTTTATGCACCGGCAGGTAGATGAACAAGGACATCAAAATTAGATCATGTGTGTTACGCCCAAGGTGCTTAATTACAATGTGTTCAGATCACCGTTTCATGACAGAATTTCTGGGAACTTAAACATTGGAAATGACATAGAACTACAAGTAAACTAATGAAGCAAAACTCTTGTTTTTCTCCCGCGCCAGTTTACTCTGCGACCTCCATCTTGACCTCAGTCTTCGCCTCTAGGTAGATTGATGCGTAAATCAATAGATATACAGCAGGCCGGTGTAATAACCGACATCCGTTCATTGTATTTCTGAGTTTTCACAGTCGAAATAGGCTCCACCGAACGGGGCAGTTTTACGAGCCAAAAACGCCAATTTCCGGGCAAAACCGGAATTCGGCAAGTTCTGGTTCCGACCCTAAGTCTGTACTCTTTATGAAACACAAAATAGAGGAACCCGTAGGTTGCTACGGATTCAAAAGTAGAACTTTATTTTTATGAGACTATTTAACCTATTAAATTAAAATGTTTTTTAGTGATACACAAATTCATCTTAGGGTGAGATGTTTTAATTTGCGAAACAGAGTCAAATGGCCTGTGGACAATCCCCTCAATCTTAGCTGTTGGTAATATATTGGACAATTGGTGTGGCCCTAACATAAATTGATAGTCATCACCACTGGATTATTTATGAGATTGTTTATTTCTCAGTTGACTGATATTTTTTTTAAGCTTTTAGATTAATATCTAACAATCATTATTCTCATCTCACTTTATATATAACTTATAGATAAAAACTCGCAGTGGCGTTTCACTAAAATTAATTATACACTTTTGATACTGTAATTTTAGTATCAACAATATACAATTTTAACTGATCGAGATTTGTGAAAATTTTAGGCAAGTGAGAATGAGCAAAACTGATCAGCTATAGAAGCAAAGCTATATAGCAGTTGCAACATTTATACGGAATGACCGAGAGCTAAAAATAGTGTTGCCAAATATCGACGCAGAGGTGGTCAGGGGAGAGCCTCCTCTATCTAAAAAATATATATGCATAGAAGTTGAACCAATGTATTCCTCCCCTCCCTGCTCTTCTTCCAACCTCAGGTGGCCTAACCGGTCGGCGGTCCGTGCTTTGTTGTCTTAAGAGTCCCTCGTCGCGAATGCTCCGGGCTGGTTCGGCAGCTGGCTGTCGCGGTACTCGGGCCGGTCAGGCTCGACGAGATCTGGAGCATCCATATTCGTGGTAATAATAACTCAAGGATGCAGACCTAGGTCTAGTTCTTGGTCTTATTCCCCTCCGATTCCAAGGTTGATATCGGTTTATCTACTATTTTATATGCACTACTCCCGACCGTTTTGTCTCCTGGGAATGGAGATCCCAACAGCTTATGTCCTGATGGCCCTCGGTGGGCTGCTTTGATCTTCCGCCATTTCTTTTTTTCAATCGTCACCTCTTCAGCCTTTGGGAGCTCAATAAAGCCCTGCAGGGGGCCAACTAAGATCATGCGGTCGCATGATGCTCAACGCCGGCAAAGAAAATCTCATTTTCTCCGGCGAGGTCAGATCTGAGAGGACCTAGATTGCTTTTTTTTTATAGAAAATCAGCATCGGCAATTGATGTCACCACCAATCTCTCATAAGGCGACATGCAGCGTAGATCTATACCAAAATTATTGTAGAAAAACCGTAAAGAGACATGATATTTTTTAACGTGGTTTAGTCGTGAAGGCTATATCCAAGGGGCATCACTACGACACATCTCCCCATCATAACTCGCAGGCCACGAAAACACGGTCGAGGTGACCGTGCGACTCTACGCTTTTGTTACATGTCGATGGTTACACAGGGTGTCTCTATTTATAAGAGACCAGGTTACAAGAGTCCGACATAAACTTTATCATATCCTTATTACAACTCCAAGTCTTTATAACCTAACTCGAACACATACACAATTTCAACAAACTCCATATTTGTGAATATGTTCTTCGCCACCTTGAAACTATCTTATGTGAACCTCCATGCTATCTTAGGACTTGGCTCTTCTCCTTATAACTTATTGAACCGAGCCACCCAACGAGCCCGACTTGGCCTCAGACTCGATCCCTTCATACACCGCTAACTCAACAACGTCATCTTCTATGTCTCCACCTACAATAGTGCTCCCTTACAACTTGTAAAGACGCGAAGCATTTAGCTTTACCCTCAGCACCGTCTTTGACCCTTTCATCATCCTCAAGGTTCTCAAATCCCTATAAACTCTTGTTTATGTAGAGTTCCAAGCGAATTCTGATTCATTTTTAGCCCTAGCACATGCTTCACTCCCCGAAGTTACCATTTAACTCCGTCATGCATCCTGATCTTTATATCACTAGTTGCGACAACACTGTAGATAGTTTCATCTCCTAGGTAGATATTTTTAGTTTCCAGGCTTGTACAAATAGAACCACTCCATGTAGGGTGTTGCATGATATGAGCTAGCCGAATCCAACATCCACACGCCTCCATTAGGTCTTTCACTAGATGGCCATCTTGTAACTGAGAGACATCATCGCTGGTTTCCGAGCTAGAATCTTTAGACACCATGATAGTACTTGTTTTAGCCTTGTACTATGGACAGTCTCTCTTCATATGTACCCACTCCTTGCACTTGTAGCACTACGGCCTCTTCTTGTTCTTGTTCTTGGTCTTGTTCTTGCATGACTACACATCCTGTTTTCTAATAACTTGAAAATTTCAGTTTACAAAAACTTTATTGCTAATAATGTGAACTTAAGTGAACCCAATTAAAATTTTCGCCCAAATGGTGTCTTTATAAAACCCTGGAAGTGTCACCAACCAAAAACCTCTACCTTGTTTCTGTCCCCTCACTGACAAGTGGGCATTCCCTTGTTTCTGCCTTTCTCCCCTTGGCTCCTGTTTTGTCGTAGCCCTAATTTCCCCGAAACCCTAGTCAACAAGACATGCACACCCTACCTACCTATTTATGTCTTCATGTATGGCCACTCGGCCTTGCATTCCTGCTATGAAAATATCCTTAGACCTAAATCTAGACCCTTGCCACATTTTCTCTCTTCGTGGCCTAACCCTAATCTACCTCTCTAATGCCCTTGGATGTCCTTCTCTTTTCCAATGTGGTCATACACACGTCCCCATCTCCCCTCTTTGCTTTGAGACCCTGGATGTCGAAACACCAACCTCTCAGCACCTCTATACTTGTCCAGTCCGTGTAACCCTAGACGTGCTTCCGAGACTAGGATCCGTGGAAGCAATGCTGTAGTGTGGAAGCATATGTATGGCATGATCACATTTCTCATGCCATGACCTTATCCCATAAACTTCCCTATATCGTCGTATGGGAATATGCACCTATATACCACCCTATGTATACGCACATATGCAAACCCTAAATTCCTTTCTTCCGAGCAAGGGGTAAGCCCTAAATCCAACTTGTGACCATAATATTTCTAAATTATATGGAACATCAATATTTCCATGTTTTTCCTATCCTACATTGTCGGCGGTACGGGAACTAGGGTTCCCTTAGCCGTCGGCAAAGACCCAAACTCGATGCCACGTCACCCAAAGGACGTGGGAATCGGGAGTATGCGCTCGGGGGCTTGCCCCCCGAGCACCGTGCCCGCTTGGCCCCTACGGGTTTAGCCAAGTGGCCCACGTGCAGCAAGTGGTCGAGGATGCGTGCTCGGGGATCCCCGAGCACCTTTAGGTTCCTCCCCCGTGCCATGTGGCAAGGTGCCCCGAGAGCCCCTCGGGGGCTCCACCCCGAGTACCGCTCATGGGCCTCGACCCCAAGCAATCCTCGTGGGTCCACCAGTATACGTGGCGGGGGATCCGCGGCGCCCTCCAAAGGGCCCCGGCGGGCCCGTTTTCACGTGTCCCGTCGGGCGCATTTAAGGCCTGTCCGGTGCATTTAATGCCTGTCAGCAGGCGTGCTTACTCCACGCCCAACGCGGCCGTCCACCGACGTGATAAGGCTTGTCAATTATCATCTGACACGCTTTATGACTTTTCGGGCACTGTACGGCATGCCCAGGTGCGTCCCTTGGGTCCGTGGGACCCGGGCAATGGTCACCGTGACGGGTAGCTTGCCCGTTAAGTCCTCTCCAGCACATTTCAACCCATCATGAAGACCCGGCTTCCGAGGATGGTATGTCAGACGAACGTCCCTTCTGCAGCAGCCTTCGGCGGACGGCATGGCGTGCCCACACCCCCCGCGTAAGCAGCGCATCTTTTACATTTAATGCCCTTCGGTCACTGTGGTAAACCCCCGGGTATATAAGGGGAGAACCGAGGCCATGCAAAGGGTTAGATCTTTTGGAGAAGAACACCCTTCGAGCAAGCAAGGGTTTTGTAATCTCTAAAAACGCTAATACACACACACACACAAAACCAGGACTAGGGTTTTACACCTCCGCGGTGGCCTGAACCTGGATAAATCTTTGTCTCTGTTTTTCCCATCGTTTAACCGGGCCTAGATAGATCGTAGCTCCTGTTCCAGCTCCTCCCCGGCCGAATCCCAAGGGGGGTCCTTCCGGACCACCGATGCTGGCGTTTAGTCGTCGACATACATGTACTCTTTGTGTCATACCTACACCTTTGGCTCTTTGCCCTAATTCTCCAATATCCTTTCCCAGGAGCTAAAACCCTAATTCGTCATCACGTGAGATCCCTTGACCTCCAAATTCCCCCATATAATTGTATAAGCCTCCTGACCTCTATCTTAACACTTTATAAAATAATATGGTGAGATGCAGTACAAAAATTTCAAACCATTTCAACTTTGAATTTGAGGAAGATTTGAGTTTTGAACTACAACCCCTATAAATAATTCTCAGAAAAATCCCAAGAAATTTCTTAAGAATATATATATATATATATTTATGTATATATTAGACCCAATATGCAATAATAAGATGTCCTCCAGTTCAAAATTTTCAAAATAATTTAAATCCCAGTTTGAGCTGTTATTGAAATTTGGATAAAACTCTAAGTTTGAAGCTTCATAAAAATCCCTAAAAATTATGGAAGAATCTGGGCTGTTTTTTCAAGAATTTCCAGGCGTGCCTCACTCCAAGCCAAAAAAACCAGCCTAGCTCACGCTGTGCCTGGCAACTCCTGCCAGGGCCTCCTTCAGTGCTCCCCCCGTCTTGGCCTAGCTCGGCCTGCCTGTCTCCGCCGCATGTAGAGGCCGCATGTGCCTCACCTTGGACTGTGCCTCGGTCCTGGGCCATGCTATGCACCTGGGCAGTCTACGCCTCGGTCTTGGGCCACGCCATGCAAAGCGGGTCCACCAATCACCCCTGTTGTCTGGGCCGCCAGCCGCCTTTGGCCATGCCGCACCATGGGCCAATGCATCCTCGGCTGCTGCTACTCGCATTGTCTGCTATGTGCGCTGCGGCTGATGTCGTCCGCCACGGCTGCTATTGCCCCAGCATCCCCTCTTCTGCTCCACCTCACGTCGTATTCTTCAACTAAATCTCGTGCAAATTTCAACACCTTGTAGATGCGGCCTTGCACGGCGCGCTCTAGGCTCTATCTCGTGTTGTGCACGCGCTGCCGCCCTTCGTCTCATATCTACCGAATTCCTCTGCTTTGCCTCAAAATCCACCATCGACCTCGTGGACCTGATACCACTTATTGAGAAAATCAGCCCTAGGCGATTGATGCCACCGCCAATCTCTCACAAGGTGACATGCGAAAGCGTAGATCTATACTGAAAGCATTACAGAAAAGCCGACAAGAGATACGATGTTTTTTAACGTGGTTCAATTGTGAGGCCTAGATCCACAGGGTTTGACTACGATCGCACCTCCCCATCATAATTCGCAGGCCACATAAACAAGGTCGAAGTGACCATGCGGCCCTATGCCTTTGTTACATGTAGATGGTTACACAGTGTACCTCTATTTATGAGAGGTCCGGTTACAAGAGTCCGACACAAACTCTACCGTAACCCAATTACAGCTCCAAGTCCTTACTTATAACTTAACTCGAACCCTTTTTATCTACTAGATCCATGTCATTTTTGCAAAATAGAGTTACCAATTTGTAATTTCCCTTTTCTGCAAAGACCTTTCCGTAATTTGCCGTGTAGTCACTTTTCAATGTAATCCGCTGAGAACGGGACCTTCCGGATCCTTCATTAAAAAAAAATCCGATGGATTCTAGAAATGAAGGAACAGGGAACTAATTAGACAAAGTTTGCATCCACCGCTACGATTAGAAAATTCGGTCATATATAATCTATTAGGGTGACGCATTTGTGTTACAACTTACAACGGCCACAGTGCTGCACCGACAGCTCCCGGCCCAAAAACACGCGATTATCACCACGTTTTTCTTCTTTGTTTCGAGATCATATCCAAATCAGCACACCTAGTCTCAAAAGATCACCACACATATATGTATATCTGCACTAATCTTGTCAGATCAAAGTAGATTATATGTATGATCCCTACCAAAAGAGATATGCCTCAAATTACACTAGAATACAAATGAAACAAGATCATGTCGTAGCAGGCTTGTCGTCCAGCCTAATCCGGAAATGTTAACGCATAAACCATACCCGGCCAGCATGCTTTCATGCATATAGGATTTTTGTTATGAAGGATGAGCATGCTGTTTATCCCGTTGGACCTGTATTGTAGTCGTAGTCTTGTAGTCGGCCCTTGTGGGTTTGGTCCAACCCACTCCACCCACCGATCCAACCCGTTCTAAACCGTTTGCAGGCTATATATTGGTGGCTTGGGTTGGGTTGGGTTGGGTTGAGTTCGAACCGCCCTAACTCGTCCTGTGCTCACCGACGCCGGCGAGGAGACCACAAGCACAGCGGCGAGCTCATCGTAGCCCGAGGAGAGTAAGGCTGGGAGGGATGCGAGCGACTGCGATGAGACCTCGACCACCTGCGACTGCGTGCGGCGGGGACGGTGGAGCACCCACACAGCCAACGAGCCCACGGAGAGGTCGGGCGCAAGCCGCCGGACAGGGGTTATTGCTGCCATTGAAAGCGGCTAGGTCTAGGAGCGCGGCGAGGTCGAACAGTGAGCCGTTGAGCAGATTCAATGGCAGGTCCGCCATGTGGAGGCTGGGAATAGGGATGACGCCGCTAGAGAGTGCGTTGCGGCTGAGGCTGAGTTCCCTGACATGACTAGCGTCATCGTAGACGCTGCCGTCCCAACCGCAGCACGAGGCACCGTCGGATCATGTTTCGTTGGGGGACCCCAGTGGTGAGGTTCCTGGCGATGGCCCGGTGCACGAAGAGGTCGTTTAGGCGGCACGCCGCCGCTGTGTCCGCGTGCGCCGCAAGCGAGAGAAAGGCAGAGAACACCAAGATGGGGAGTAGGAGTAGCTAGGAAGGGAGAGAACACCCGACTCATATCTGATTTTCATGCAGGTTCAAGACCAATCTGTCAAACCTGTTTAACCGAACCCGCGGAGGAAATCTAGCTTTGAGAAACACGAAGTGACAAGTATTTGTTCATAAATAAAGCGGTCAAAAGTGATAAGTAAACGTGAACGGAGGGAATACATCCTTACCGTCCGTTCCCGTAATAATCGAGCCCATATATTTGGATGTGACGATCGTCCAACGTACCAATTTATGGGTAAAGATGTTTGGAGTGGAATACTTAAATTTGAATTAATTTTCGTAATGTCCCAAAGAAATCTCTTCGTCCAAACTACTGCTACTCTCTTCAAGAAAATACAAATCATACT
Organism: Stipa capillata; assembly: GCA_019208055.1. Classification (NCBI taxonomy): domain Eukaryota; kingdom Viridiplantae; phylum Streptophyta; class Magnoliopsida; order Poales; family Poaceae; genus Stipa; species Stipa capillata. The sequence goes on along the minus strand of JAGXJF010001589.1, from coordinate 176,628 downwards.
TTGCAACATTTCCTTGTCCCTTGATTGAGAATGTTTCCGGTTGTGGACATATGTAGAACCCTGCAGGAAGCAATATCCGTGGTAACACAACAGCACAATGCACATCTCTACCTTGCCAACACGAACACCATTTCATCAGACTACAATATACGATGACCCATACTTTTCCACATTTTTGAAACTCCAAGAAGCTTCAAGTAACTACTATGGGTTGTCAACGCATGTTTTCAAATATTTCTTCGGAAACCTCGAAGAGCGCCCAACACGGCATAGGCTGTGATTGTTACCAAGATTATGCATTGCCAACCCAATACCTGAAACTTGCAACGAGCAGGCTGTGAATCCCAGCTAAGAACAATTTGCATTGCCAACTCAATTAGAATGTGGATGCACCCAGTTACCAATTAAGAATTCGCATTGTGAACCCATATCTATCTCAAATTCGCTCCTAGAGGTTATCCGTGGTAACACAACAACACAATGCACATCTCTACCTTGCCAACACGAACACCATTTCATCAGACTACAATATACAATGACCCATACTTTTCTACATTTTGAAACTCGAAGAAGCTTCAAGTAACTACTATGGGTTGTCAATGCATGTTTTCAAATATTTCTTCGGAAACCTCGAAGAGCGCCAACACAGCATAGGCTGTGATTGTTACCAAGAATATGCATTGCCAACTCAATACCTGAAACTCGCAACGAGCAGGCTGTGAATCCCAGCTAAGAACAATTTGCATTGCCAACTCAATTAGAATGTGGATGCACCCAGTTACCAATTAAGAATTGGCATTGTGAACCCATATCTATCTCAAATTCGCTCCTAGAGGTTGTGCACACAAACGATTACCAGGAATTAATCCGCGTTGCCAACCCGGATACCCAAAACACCTCAAGTTCGCACAGGCACGGCAAGGGCCACCGGCCAGGAAGGAAATCCTATACGACCCGGGCCCGCCTAGCAGCGACGGCCCTCCTCTCACACGGGCCGCGGAGCGCGGGGCGCCTGACAGCGACGGCGTGCGGCCGGGTCGCCACGTACGACCCGGGTCGTATAGGATTATTTTGCCACCGGCCACAGGCACATTCCCCGCTCCTCCCGTGGCTATCTATAAATACGCCCTCCCCTACACATCCTCATCACCCGTGTTAGTTCAATTCCATCCTTCACAAGCCTAACAGCTAGCTGCTAAACCCACTCATTCTCAGAGAAAAAAAAATGGCAATGGCATCCCTCGCCGCCTCCTCGTGCACGGACGCCACGTGGTGGGCGTACGCGCTCCCGGCGCTCCTCGGCGCCGACACCCTCTGCGCTCACCCGGCCCTATTTGTCGCCGCGCTCTTCCTGGCCTTCGTCTCGGCGGCCGTGCTCGCGTGGGCCGCGTCGCCGGGCGGGCCGGCGTGGGCGCACGGCCGTGGTCGCCGCGGCGAGACGCCGATCGAGGGGCCCCGCGGGCTGCCCGTGTTCGGCAGCATCTTCGTGCTCTCTCGCGGGCTGCCGCACCGCGCGCTCGCCGCGATGATGGCCCGCGCGTCGGCGCCCCGGGCGAGGGAGCTCATGGCGTTCTCCGTCGGGGACACTCCTGCGGTGGTCTCGTCGTGCCCGGCCACGGCCCGCGAGCTTCTCGCGCACCCCTCGTTCGCGGACCGCCCCCTGAAGCGCTCGGCGCGCGAGCTCCTGTTCGTCCGAGCCATCGGGTTCGCGCCCAGCGGGGAGTACTGGCGCCTCCTCCGCCGCATCGCCTCCACGCACCTCTTCTCCCCGCGCCGCGTGGCCGCGCACGAGCCCGGCCGCCAGGCGGACGCCGTGGCCATGCTCCGTGCCATCGCAGCCGAGCAGTCTACAACCGGCGCCGTCGTCCTGCGCTCCCACCTCCAGGACGCCGCCCTCAACAACATCATGGGCAGCGTCTTCGGCAGGCGCTACGACGTCACCTTCGGCGCCGGCGCCGCCGAGGCCGAGCAGCTCAAGAGCATGGTGCGCGAGGGGTTCGAGCTCCTCGGCGCGTTCAACTGGTCCGACCACCTCCCGTGGCTCGCCCACTTCTACGATCCGGGCAACGTCGCCCGCCGCTGCGCAGCGCTGGTGCCCCGCGTCCAGGCCTTCGTCCGCGGCGTCATCCACGAGCACCGTGTCAGCCGCGAGAACGCCACCAGACCCAACGACAACGCGGACTTCGTCGACGTGCTCCTCTCCCTCGAGGGCCACGAGAAGCTCAACGAGGACGACATGGTCGCCGTCCTCTGGGTAAGTACAGCAGATCGGTTTCCCTCCTTTTAAAATTGTAGCTGCTACTTAATTGTCTCCCTTTCTCGGGGCAACAGGTACTTGTTGGCTGCTAAATAGTTCCCTTGATTTTACTGTTGACTTGGTTTGCAGGAGATGATCTTTCGCGGGACGGATACGACGGCGCTGCTCACCGAGTGGTGCATGGCGGAGCTGGTGCGCCACCCGGTGGTGCAGGCGAGGCTGCGCGCGGAGGTGGACGCAGCGGTGGGACAGAAGGTTTCCCCAACCGACGCTGACGTGGCGCGCATGCCGTACCTGCAGGCGGTGGTGAAGGAGACGCTCAGGGCGCACCCGCCGGGGCCGCTGCTGAGCTGGGCTCGCCTGGCCACCGCGGACGTGCACCTGTCGAACGGCATGGTGGTGCCGGAGGGTACCACCGCCATGGTCAACATGTGGGCCATCACCCATGACGCGGCCGTGTGGGCCGACCCGGAGTCGTTCGCGCCCGAGCGGTTTCTGCCGTCTGAGGGCGGCGCCGACGTGGACGTCCGCGGCGGCGACCTCCGCCTGGCGCCGTTCGGCTCCGGCCGCCGCGTCTGCCCGGGCAAGAACCTGGGCCTCGCCACCGTCTACCTCTGGGTCGCCCGCCTCGTCCACGCCTTCGAGTGGACCCGGCCAGAGGGCGCGCCGCCGGTCTGCCTCGACGAGGTCCTCAAGCTCTCGCTGGAGATGAAGACTCCGCTCGCCGCGGTCGCCATCCGCCGCGCCGTCTGATCGCAGTGCCACGGATATGATGCATGCAAGACTCTAGCCGATGGTATCGCATGGTTTTATTAGTTTAAGCTTGTTTGGTTAGTAAGTGCAAGTTAGTGTCCGGGGCTCCAATTTTGGCAACAAGGTGCGTGTTAGGAGTTAAACCCCACATATATTTGTCTGTTTAATTAGGGCTTGGATAGTGTTGATCAGTAATGGACGTCGCATGATGGTGTTGTGCTTGGATTGTTGTTTTTGGCTTGACAAAATAGCTGGCTGTTGCTAGCTCCCTATGTAATGTAATGATCATGAACGCTATATATCTTAATGTTTTGTTAATATACGTAGAGTTGCTACTTGTGTTATTTATCTGTTTGTTTGACGAAGCCGTATGTGTTGAATCTTGCGCAATTACTGCAAAGCTGGTGGTTATGTGTTAATTATATATTGTTTTGATCATCTTCAATTCGTATGTGATTATGTATCGATTCTTCCCTCGAGAGATCTGACATTATTGTACAATTACAACAATTGTGGCCTCGTTATTTTTTTACTACTTCTCTGTTTCATAATATAAGACTTATTGTGATTGTTCAAGACCAGACTTTAACCATTAATTACTCTATTGATATGTATTTTACGTGATATAAAGTCAGAATCGTAAATAAGTACTTTTAAATACGAATTTAATAATATCAATTTTATGTCGTATGAACTACTTACTAACGGATTAATTGTTGGTCAAAATCTTAACTTAACTAATCAAAATATACATTACATTATGAGACGGAGATAGTATTTTATTTGTTCAGCCTCTAGGAGAGATGACCTTTCCGTACATATTTTCACACTCATCTACTGTTGTTTTGATATGCTCAGATTAGATGGTTATGTTCAGTATGGTTTGTCGGATGCACGTCATGTTAGATTTTAGTGTTTTATTAGAACCGCTTTTTCCTCTTTCCATTTCTCGCATAACGGAAAACGAGTTCCAGTGATACAGAAAATATGAAGAAAAAAGAGAAAATGAGTTCTAACATTGTCAAGAATCCCCACTGTTATGTGCTCGCCCTCAAGCTCAACCTGTGGGGCAAAACCGAAAAACACCCAATTAATAATCTATTATAAGCCCAAAAGATGAACGCACCAATAGCTAACAATAAGGAGTTCTATACCCATATGGACCGCGACAGATTGGAGCTACAAAACACAGGTAGGCTTCAAAATATCACTAATCAAAGGCACCCCCGGCTATATCCACTACTACAAAAAGTAACATCTCAAGCATTTCAAAAAGCTTATCTAAAACGGTTTACGGAACCACTTGAACACAAGGGTCTGTCATAAGGTACAGAAGGATTCTGAACCGCCTATAGAAATAATATCATAGATAGTTTAGAATCAGAATTGCCTATAATATATCTATTATTACAGACGGTTTTGTTTAAAAACCGCATGTGATATCTCTTCACAAAACAAAAGAATCGTTTTAATGGCTAGCCTAATGAAATGCGAGCCACTAAAACAGGAAATGGTTTCACATCACCACAAGCATCATTTAACGGTTGCAATCGAGATCCAAAACTCAAAGATGTTGAAATAATACAAAGGCACAATATTTAACAAAACGGGTTACATCGATCTTAACTCACCCGTGCAAATCCTCCTAATGCAGTACTTGGACGAATTAAGACTAGGATGTGGTTGGACACCACATGAAGATGATATTCTCACCATTCTTCTAGCCGATGGTGGTGGAGATGATGTTGCTGGGCACTGTGCCACCCCTCCTTCTTCTACAGCTCCACAATACCCAGCACAAAGAGGACAAGCATCAACAAATGCCAGAACTCACTAAAGTGTTTCAATTCAAAGGAAAAAATTTACTAACTCTCTCATGCAAGAATGCAGAGACTATAAGCTGGTGTACCATGTGCATCATCTATGCAACGTTGTTCCATCTCTGATCACATGGGCTTTCAATTCATGGCTCAAATGCACAAACTTCACTCTGTAATCAACCAATTAACAATCGAAATCAATAGAACGACAACAAGAAATTAAGAGAAGGTGGATGGGACTCACAGTGCATGGTGCGTGGCGAGGAGGTGGATCTTGTCGAGGCTCTCGTTGTAGACATATTTGTAGCTGAAGTGCTTGTTGTCTGTGTCATGGGCAATGTGGCCTCGTTCCGGAACTCCCGCCCCTGCATGGACTTGGTGTCGAGTCGCTTGACGGCCACCTCACGGCCATCGTGCATCGAAGCGGCCCTAGTAGACAGGGTTGCACATAGCGGCCGCCAACATGCATACTGGAGCAAGTTCCTTCTCCTCCTGTTGTGCTTGTGCCACGTTCGCCTCTAGGTCCTTCTCCCGCCACGCTGGCGCTAACGCTGATGACCCGCACAGAGGCGAAGGGGCACTTGCGCTCCTTCACGAACTCCATGGCCTCCATCGATATTGCTCAATCTGGATTTGGAGGAGGGAGAGGGGGAGGAGGAAGGGAGATGGAGAGGGCTCCAGATTTACAAGGGGAGGCAGCGGTCAGATCTACAAGGGGAGACAGCAGCCGAATCTATAAAGAGGTGGTGAGAGCTCGATCTATAGCGTGAGAGGCGGCAGCGGTTGGTGGGTACGGGATGGATCTAGAGGGGGAGGGAGATGCGGTAGAGGGGATGGGTGAGCGGGGAGAATTAGAGAAGGGGAGAGCCGTGTGCCACTCGGGAGAAGAGAAGAAGAGAAGAAAAGAGAGGAGTGCCACTGCTGAGAAGGGACTGGGAGTGTTAGGGTTTCGGTCTTACGTGGTTGGTTTGGACTGTGCTGGCCGTGGGCTGGGCTAGTCTGATTGTGGGTTGGGCTGGTTCGCAAATGGTTCTTAATAATAAACTGGCTATGATACAAGCAGTTATCACATACGGCTTTTGAAAAAACCATCCTTGATACATCACAAATAGTTTTTTGTATTAAAAAAAGGTCGATGATAGAAAAACCACATGTTATTATTTCTAACATAGATGGTTTTTAGTGAACCACCTGTGATTAGAGGTCTTCTATGACCTTTTCTGTAGTAGTGATCAGACTTGGCAAAGCTTGAGCCGCCATCGACAAATATGTTGTAGTCTTGATCATTGCAAAAATAGTCTCAATAGGGGAATGAATTTTAATTCTTCCCTTCAAAGCTGATACTGTTGCACTAGCTTTCCCACCAAACAGCCATGGAGAGTACAGTGTATAAATGTTGCTAAGCAAAAAATAACGATGCATTTAACAAACCAATTGCCAAATGTTTGTCGATTGACAAAGAACCCACACTCCGACTTACGATCCCCCATGCACATTTTATCACACAACAGTCAAACATCTACCACACCAAAAATTGGATCTTCCATGCTTAGATTATAGTGTTATAGTTGATTTTAGTGAGTATTTACAAAAAAAGTTGCATATTCTATTATGCATTAAGTAGTATGGACTAAATGGAAGAGAAAAGGACAAAATAAGTTAGCAATATCGAAGATTCAAATAAAATGAACAAATTTAATTAAGGTAGCAATATATGAAATATGTTCAGGCCTGTTGCCCTCGAACGTAGATCAAATGCCAACACGTACACATGTCGACTGTCCAACCGTGTCTATTATATGCAAATATTTGTGGATTGATCTAGAATAAAGAAATTATGAGACTTACGAGACAATGCTAGGATAAGACATATATCATCTTCCAAATGAGACCTTCTCACCTCCATGCGGTGGCACCATGGAAGCTAGGGGCTAGAGGGGCATCCATGATTTTTGGTTCACCCGAGGGCATATGAGGCTGAAGCACCCCCCTCCTACCCCCTCCTCCACCTAGGCGCTTGCGGTGGTGCCACAGGGGGTTCCCTTACTAACGTTGACGTCATACACCTACCTTAGCATGTTGAGTGTGATGGTGATTCAGCTAGCAAGCACCATGTCCTGGTCAACATATGGACAATTATCACTGACGTGTGGTCAGACCTGAAGCTGTTCGACCAAATGGTTCATGCCTACAGAGTCGGCTCCAAAGCTGACGTCCACGGCAATGACCCCCACCCACATGGTTCTACTCGGTTCCAATCGCCATGCTACCCTAGCAGAACATGTAAATCTCACCACCGTATCTCTCTAACTAGATCATCTACCTAATGCATGACTTCAAATGGGACCCACCAAAGTGTGTGCCTTTTGTCTGCCTCGGCAAGGTCCTCAAGCTCATGTTGGAGACGAAGACCAGCTCATCGCCATTGCGCTCGATAGGCCCTTTTATCGCATTACCATGCAGAGGTGTTGCTTCCGAGGACCCCATTAAATATATTTTTTCTTATCCTAAAGGTTGTATCTACAAAGTGTATGAGTTATTGTAATCCATCAGTTCCCTTACTATATAATCTAGTTTCTAGGTCCTTCATGCCCATTTGTCTCCAAGAGAAGTTAGGGAGCATGGTAAACCCTAGAATTCCTTTAAGCATATCTGTTTTGAAAAATGCAGGCAAAGTGCTATTTAATCGTCCATTTACATACCAAAGATCTAGGCTAAAGGCCAATAATCCTTCTCGGTGTGGTCGACCAGCTATCAATCAACTAGAGCTACTATTAAGGAAGAAGTGTATATTTCGTCCCTCAACTATTGACCGAGTGTAGTTTTCATCCCTCAACTAAAAAATGGGCTAAATTTATCCCTCAACTATTTAAACCGGGTAACTTACGTCAGTGAGACGATTTTGACCGTTTATAAGCGGTTTTATGCCCAAAAAAATCCAAAAAATTCAGAAAAATCAGGAAAATTCAAAAAAAAGGAAAAATCAGGAAAATTCAGAAAAATCAGGAAAATTCAAAAAAGTCAGGAAAATTTAAAAAATCAGAAAATTCAGAAAAATGAGGAAAATTCAGAAAAATTCAAAAAAATTCAGAAAAACTAAAAAAAATCAAAAAAATTTAAAAAAAATCAAAAAAAAATCCAAAATGATCAGGAAAATACAAAAAAATAAGGAAATTTCAAAAAAAATCAGAAAGGGTCAGATTTTGGCGCCGCAGACCGTGGACCATGGCGCCGCCAAAAGAGTCAAATTTTATCACTGTCCTGGTGTGGTCGTCATGATTGACACCGGGAAGCCAGTGATGTTTTGGTCTCGAGTAGCGATTGTTTCTGATTTTACAAATTGTCGTCCGGCGCTTTGGCCTGACTTGGAGTGGTAACTGATGTCGAGTTTGTTCTGATCAGTGGTTCTCCAGTTTATCATTTCGTGTGCTTTGATCTTTTTTACGAAGAAATAGTGACAAAGTAGTGATTCGACATCTTGCCTTGCAAGGGGTGTGTCCCCAGCCAAAGTATATTCAATGGTCTCATGTTCCCAACCTTTTGAGGTGGGCAGCTCATACGGCTCTTCAAAACCTTTGAAGTTATTGGGTGGCCTTTTGTCTCGCTTCTTCTTAGAAAATATATATGCTAAGGGGTCCCTCACCTAAGAGCCATGGCGCCGCAAAAAGGGTCAGATTTTTTTCAATTTTTCTTTTTTTTTGAATTTTTATATTTTTTCTGATTTTTTTGAAATTTCCTTATTTTTTTGTATTTTCCTGATCATTTTGGATTTTTTTTCTGAATTTTTTTTGAATTTCCTGATTTTTCTGAATTTTTCTATTTTTTTGAATTTTCCTGATTTTTCTGAATTTTCCTGAATTTTTTGATTTTTTTTGAATTTTTTTGAATTTTTTTGAATTTTTTTGAATTTTCCTGATTTTTCTGAATTTTTTTGAATTTTTCTGAATTTTTTGGATTTTTTTGGCATAAAACCGCTTATAAACGGTCAAAATCGTCTCACTGACGTAAGTTACCCGGTTTAAAATAGTTGAGGGATAAATTTAGCCCATTTTTTAGTTGAGGGACGAAAGCTACACTCGGCCAATAGTTGAGGGACGAAATATACACTTCTTCCTAGTATTAATTAGCCACAGCTGATTGCACAGTACTACAAAAATGTCTATCCCAAACATCCCAGATGGTTAAAGGAAAACATCACGGATTAGGGACAATCGACAAGGTTCCATGACGATAACCAACTGGGAAATGATAAGGCATCTCGGAGTAAGAACGAATCGTCTAGGATGTGGTCTTATCCCAGACGGTTCAGATTTTCAACCGTTTGGGATGTAGCCTTATCCCAGACGGTTCGTGAATTCAACTGTCTAGGATTGTTTCACATCCTACACGATATATGTTCTGAACCGTCTAGGATGTGTTACCCTATATGAGGCCAGAGCCCGACCAGATAGATTTGGGTACCCTAGATCTGTTAGGTCGGGCCGACGGCTAGTGAGCAATTTGGGCGATTATGGTGAACCGATTTGAAATTGAGCCTAGTTAATGGAGATCAAGGTTGCCAAAGGTTAGTAACTCATTCTATATACCTTTACACCTCTCCATTCTTGCTGATTTTTAAGAGAGAGCTAGAATAGGTTAATTCCTATTGATTATGGAATTATAGCTATCATGAATGTGTAGGCACATATGTTTAGAGAGTAGAGGATTATTTAGATCAACACAAATATTTAGGGTTTAGAACTACCTAGAAAGTGTAATTTGTATGCATATGATTTGCAACTTTGGTGAAGTAAGAGTAGCTAGGCACTTATTTTATAAATTATACTTTACATTACTATGCTTGTTATGGAGGAATTGAACTTAACTGTATCTTTGTATTGATAATGTAGATGTATTGAAGGTGGATGTACAATGAGACTCGTTATAATTGAGCTTACATTCATGGCGTATGTCCTTTTAAAAGAGTTGCTGAGGAGGATATGTTGAATAATAAGAAAGAGTGGATGAGAATGATAAAATATGGGAGAACTCAAAACAGATCGAGAACCACTTGATTCGAAGGGTTTTCATGGAACGGTATACAACTTAGACTAAGCATGGTGAAGAGGATGTGATAAATTAGATAATGATGATAGGCCAGACATAGGCAATGGTGATAGGCCAGATGACGGCGATTGTGCTAGTGTTGATTAGATGTTGGTAGATGACGATGTCTTGTCCAATCTGGATCAAATGCTGCATGATGCAGAGGGTAACCAAAAATGACAGATGCTATAATGAATTCTTGGCCTTGTTTGAGGACTCAGAGAAACTTTTGTACTAGGGCTGTAAGAAAAGAACTCAAAATTATCATCAGTACTAGAACTGAGACTGAAGGTAGGAAATGGATGGTCTAACAAGAGTTTCACCACACTATTAGGTTTTTTTGGCAGACATGCTTCCAGAGGGGAATGAGTTGCCCACAACCACCTATAAAGCAAAGAAGGTTCTTTGTCCTCTTGTAATGAAAGTAGAAATCAAATATGCATGTCCGAAGGACTGTATTCTTCAGCGTAAAGAGTATGCAAACTTGCATTCATGTCGAGTGTGCAAAACATCTCCATACAAGCATAAGAATTAGATAAACTTCGTCGATGATGGCACTAAGGTGGTGAAAGGAACTCCAGCAAAGGTTGCTTCATGTCTATCCGTGATTCCTTGATTGAAGCATTTGTTTGCGAACCGAAATAAGGCAAAATTGAAGCGCTGGCATGCCGATGATTGTAAAAATGATGGAAAGCTAAGACACCCTGCTGATGTGGCCTAGTGGAGAAATATCGATAAGAAGTACCCATAGTTTGTTACAGAAGTCAAGAATATAAGATTTAGACTAAATACCGATAAAATGAATCGCTTTGGTAACATGAGCAACCAACACAATACTTGGCCCGTGAATCTCTGTAACTACAACCTTCCGTCTTGATTGTGCATGAAGTGAAAGTACATCATGATGGTCGTACTTATCAAAGATCAGAAGCAACCTAGGAATGACCTTGATGTGTACCTCGCCACTAGTGGACGATTCAAAATCTTGTGGACAAAAGGGGTGTAGGTATGGAATGCGGACAAATATGGATACTTCACTTTACGCTACTTATTATTCTTGATTGTCAATGATTATCCTGCCTTCAGTAACATGTTAGGCCAAACTATAAAAGGAGCCAAAGTTTGTGTGCAATGTCTGAAGGATACAATGAGTGTGTGGCTGAACAACTCTCGCAAAATAGTGTACATGCGACACCGTCGCTTTTTCAGAGGAGTCACCCATAATGCGGGATGATGAGACAATTTGACAGTAAAATGGAACACGGTTAAAAAACATTACCTTTTAGTGGTATCGAGGTGCATGAGATAGTTAAGAATATCATGATTATTCTTGGGAAGGGACAAAAGAAGCCGAAGAAGCCTGTTGAGAAGAGTATCTTGAAGAAGGGATCAATACTTTGGGACCTTCCTTACTGGAAGGATCTAGAAATCCGGCACTGCAATGATGTGATGTATGTAGAGAAGAATGTATGTGACAGTGTGCTCAGCCTCTTACTGAACATTCGTGACAAAACAAAGGATAGCCTTAAGGCACACTTGGACTTGGCCGACATGGACATCAAACCTAAGTTAGCACCAACACAAACCGAGAAAGGCCACAGTTACCATCCCCAACTTGTTACGCTTAATCCAAGGCCGAGAGAACTGAACTGCGCGGCTTCTTGCATACTATTAAGGTTCCGTCAGGTTACTCTGCGAACATAAAGAAATTTATTTCAATAGAAGACTTGAAACTACTTGGCATGAAATCTCATGATTGTCATGTTTCACGTAGGTGCTCCTAGTAGCAATCAGAAATATCTTGCCGATAAATGTTAGGGAGACAATCATGAGATTGTGTTTTTTCTTTAACACAATCTTTAAGAAGGTCATGGATCTCGGTACATTGGAGGATCTGCAAGAGGAGATGGCGAAGGCTCTATACCAACTTGAGATGTATTTCCCGCTATATTTCTTCGATATCATGGTCCATCTCATTGTTCACCCTGTTTACGAGATAAAGATGTGCGGGCCCGTGTTTGTACAAAGCATATATCCCTTCGAGTGGTACATGGGAATTCTCAAGTCCTATTTGCAGAATCAATCTCAGCCAAAGGGTGGTATCGTTGTTCAATTATGTGTTGATTACATGGCTCAGGCCCAACCGATTGGTATGCCTCAATCGCAACATCAGGGAAGACTTCAAGGCATTGGTACTCTCGGGGAAAAATCATTCTGGACTTCTGATCGTGACACACTTGCTCGAGCCCATTTCATGATGTGGCAACATGACTCTAGTTGCTCCATATATTCAAGAGAATAATGACAAGCTAAGGAGAGAGTATCGGAAAGCAATGGATTCTTGGAGGATGAAAGAGCATAACATTCAATTCAATGATTGGTTCAATGAGCGAATGTGTTGGGGATCATCTAGTGATTCTCTGATATGGTTGGCAAAAAGATCATCCTTTACAATTGCAGCTTGGCAAGGATACGGCATAAATGGGTACACATTTTATACTAAGGCTCAAAATGCAAAGAGCACCTACTAGAACAATAGTGTACGTATTGATGCTCGAGATATAGTTGACAAGAAAAGGCCGTATTACGGGTTCATAGAGGATATTTGGGAGCTCGACTACGTAAAGTTTAAGATTTCATTGTTCCGGTATTATTGGGTCAATCCTCAACACGTCAATGTGGACAAGGACGGATTTGCCACCATCGACCTTGACCGCGTCGCGTACAAAGATGAACCGTTCATGCTTGCCAACCAAGTTCATCAAATCTTCTATTTAACCGATCCGGCAAATAAGAAGCGAAAACGTAGTTATTCATGGGAAAACAATCATTGTGGGGTTAAAATTATAGTTGACGAGAAAGAATACAAAACAATTTGGCGACTTGTTGCCTATCAGGGACCACATCGGGGTGGAGGAAGAACATCCCGCGAAAACTTGCTACAAACACGCGATCATTCGAAAGGGATAGTGTTGTAATGGCAAAGTTGAATGACATATTTTTGTAATGGAACGAAATATATATATATGTAATGTACCAATTAAGGTATATTCGTGGAAGAGATAGTGTTGTGATGGAAGGATGAACGAAATAGTTAAATAGAACTCCCATTGTTTCAAAAAAGTCAAAATTTTCTCAACATACAAATCCTACACTTCTAATACACTTTTAGCTATAGACTTTCTAGTTTGCCCTTCATCCGTATCAGGTTAGCAACAAATGTTGCATGCCCAATATGGTGAGTAATTGCATTTGGGTGAAAAAGAGGTGGACAAAGAGTTAAGGCTTGGAGAAGTGCTAGAAATAAAATCTTGGACGGTTCACCACTTTGAACTGTTTAAGATAAGACATATCCTACATAGTTCATAACATCAAACCGTCTACGATAAGACATATCCTAGACGGTTCAAAATTCTGAACTGTCTAGGATAAACCATATCCTAAATGGTTCAAAATTCTTAACCGTCTAGGATATATCTTATCCTTGACGGTTCATAGTGGTTAACCTTCTAGGATACTACTTATATAAAGGTTGGCCCTCCCTTTGCCCTAGATCCTCAGCGCCATTTGATCCTTCTCCCTGCCTCCTCCTCTCATCCGCCTGTCGCCGCCTCCTCTCCTCATCCTCCCACCTCAAGGTGGCAACGGGTCGGGTTCGGGCGGGTAGAACTCTCCCGAACCCGTGCCCGAACCCGTCAGCTTGCCCAATACCCGCCCGCGAAAATCCCCGCGGGGGACAAATTATACCCATACCCGAACCCGCGGATACCCGGGTACCCATGGATATCCATGGAGATAGCACAGATAAAAAACATCACAGGCAGCAGACCGGCCCTCCGCTGCTCCGCTCCTCCACTGCTCGCCATCACCGACCGGCCCAGCAAGGCCGCTTTGGCTCGCGGTCGCCGGCTGCCCGCCATGCCCGGGTGGATGCGGAGGTCGCCACCCCGGGGCATGTGGTGGATTGCCCTCCATGGTCGCTGCGCCGCCTCGCCGGTGCTAGTGGAGGGATTGGGATGGGGGCGGAGGCCGGCGGGATTCCAACGGGCGACGGTCGACGGGCAGCGGGATGGAGGTGGTTCTCGGCCTGGTGCGGGGCGGCGGCCGGTGGGATCGGGGGCTCGGGGGCCGGTGGTTCTCGGCCTGGTGCGGGGTTGGCGGCCGACGGGATCAGGGAAGGGGAAGGGGAAGGGGAGCGGGCTGGGGAGGAGCTCGAGCGTCGGCGGCGGAGTGGGGTGGAGGCGGGTGGCGGCCGGTTCGCCGGTGGGATTGGAGCAGCTCACGGCTAGCGGCCGGCGGGATCGGGTAGGGGAAGGGGATTAGGGATAGGGAATGGGGGCGGGTGGCAGCCAAATGGGTGACAGGGTGAGTGGGTGACCGGGCTAGGGAACTAGGGTTTAGATTTTTTTTTCTATATGGCCCACATGTCAGTGACTATTTTCGGGTACCCATGGATATCCATGGAGCTATATTTGACTCCATACCCGACCCGTGAGTTCATGGGTACCCGCCCGCGAGGATCCACGGGTCTAGTTTGTCCTCCATACCCGAGCTCCATGGGTATATTACCCGCGGGTACCCGGATCCGTGGATAAAATTGCCAACTTGACTCCCACCACTGCCACTTCCTCTCCTCATCCTCCCACCGCCGCCACCTCCTCCATCTTCCTCGACGCCCAGCCGCCCCTTACCTCCACAGCAGTGCCACCACGAAGGAAGACCCGACGCCTCGACGACTTCTAGGGTTTCAGCTCATCGTCCTCCTTGGCCCCGATGACCACTGTTGCCGCCACCCCGAGCAATTTATAGGGTCCCACCAATTGCACGTCCTCCTCCCCGTCCCCAACGGCCACTGTCGCCATCACCTCGAGCTCCTCTACATGTCGCCGATGCCCCGAGCTCCTCTGTGGTCGGCTCCTATTCCAGCTACTCCAGATTTGGAGGCATGCATCTCTATTTTTTGTTAGTTTTTTTTGTGGGTGTGAATGTGAATATATGTGATTTGTGGAGGTGAATTTAATTGTATTACCTGAAATGAATGCATGTGGATGTGAATGTGATTGCGTACTGCGTGAATATGAAATCTGTGAATTCTTTGTTTTAGGACAGAATTAAAAAATATTATTTTCATAATTGATATCCTGGATGATTCAAATCTGATAATCATCTAGGATGTGTTATAATCCGTCTCAAATGTTCATGTAATCTGAGATGGCTTAAATATTGACATATTTCTTACGGTTTTTAAATAAGAACTATCTCAGATATAATTAATTCGAGATGATTTATTAGTAGACGGCCAAGAAAATCGTCTCGCATGACGATTTTTGAAGTTTATCAAAATAGGTTTTCCGTGGCTATGTCTAGGGGATTTTAATGAAATCTTGTCCAGCCATGAAAAGCAAGGTGGAACCCCTCGCCCTCAAATTTGCATGGATCGTTTTCGGAATACTTTAGTGGACTGTGATCTGCAAGATCTTGGGTACCAGGGTGATAAATTCACCTGGCGGAATCATAGCTATCACCATGATCGGTATATCAAAGAGCGACTAGACAGGGCGTTGGGAAATCTTCTATGGCAAGCCCAATTCCCAGATTATGCAGTCATCAATGCTGATCCTCGCCACTCAGACCATCGCCCGATTGTTGTCCGAACAGAGAGTATCGAGACGCCATACATTTCTGCCAGCCACTCTTTTCTCTTTGAAGCTGCTTGGCTCAGTGAAGAAGAATGTACTCAGGTTGTCCAGAATGCTTGGCATCGTTTGTATGACGGGTCTGCCAATTCTGTTACTCATAGATTGAGACGTGTTGCCGCAGATCTCCTCAGCTGGAGCAAGAACAGTCTGGGTGGCCTTGAAGAACGGATGAACACTCTGAAGAATGAGTTACAGATCTGTCTGCGAGGGGATATCTCAGAAGAGAATACTCATCGTGAACATGTTGTAAGATCCAAACTAGAGCGACTTCAAGATCAACATGATATTTATTGGCGTCAACGTGCACACGTAGACTGGCTAAAATTCGGAGACAGAAACTCAAGATTCTTTCATGCTTGCTGTTCAGAAAGGCGTAGAGCTAATAAAATTATCAGGATAAAACGGGATGATGGGACTATAGCTGATAATAACCCAAGTCTTAAATCTTACATTACAGAATTCTACCGTACCTTGTTCTCTGCTCAACACAGTCCCAATCTCCACTCGGTCCTGCAGCATGTCCAGCCAAGAGTAACTGATCAAATGAACACCTTCTTGTGTGCGTCGTTCTCCAGGGAAGAGATCGAAAAAGCGCTCAATGATATTGGCGATCTTAAAGCGCCTGGTCCAGATGGTATGCCGGCGATTTTTTACAAATCATTCTGGACAGAGGTGGGCGATCTCATCTGCGAGGAAGTTCTCCATGTCCTCAATGGCAATCCAATGCCAGCTGATTGGAACGCCACGACAATTGTCCTAATTCCGAAGGTAAAAAGCCCTGAATGCCTCAAAGACCTTCGCCCCATTAGTCTCTGCAATGTCATTTACAAGATTGTTTCTAAAGCCCTAGCAAATAGATTGAAAGGCCTCCTCAACGAGCTAATTTCCCAAAATCAAAGCGCTTTTGTGCCTGGAAGATTGATAACCGACAACATTCTTATAGCATATGAAATGTCTCATTTATAAATAACAAAAGAAATGGGAAAGATGGGTACATGGCCCTCAAATTAGACATGAGCAAAGCGTATGATAGAGTTGACTGGAACTTTCTCGAAGCAATGATGATCAAGCTTGGGTTCCATGCATCTTGGGTTCACCTCATTATGAATTGTGTACGTTCTGTCACTTATCGGATCAGGATCAATGGGCAGCTCACAGATACTATTGTCCCTCATCGAGGTTTGCGCCAGGGAGATCCTTTATCTCCTTACCTCTTCTTGATCTGTGCTGAAGGCTTCTCATCTCTCCTTCAAAATAGTGAGGCGCAAGGTCTCATTAAAGGAATTCGTATATGTCACAATGCCCCTACCATTTCGCATCTGCTGTTCGCGGACGACTCATTGATCCTGCTTAAGGCGGATAGGATGAATGCATTGGAACTTAGAAGGATTCTGAACCTTTATGAATCATGTTCTGGTCAGTTAATCAATCGGGACAAAAGCAAAGTCAGATTTAGCCATAATTGCAGTCCTGCAATCAAGAGGGAGGTACTCCAATGTCTGCAGATAGGCTCCGAAGCACCTAATGATAGGTATCTAGGCCTCCCCATCTACATCGGCAGATCCAAAACTCAAACCTTCAGTTACCTTAAGGATAAAATCTGGAAAAGGATCCATGGCTGGAAAGAAAAAATGTTGAGCAGGGCCGGAAAAGAAGTGCTCATTAAGGCGGTAGCTCAAGCAATCCCCACCTTTGCTATGTCTTGTTTTGATCTCACTAAGACGCTTTGCAATGAGATAACAGCCATGGTCTGTCGCTATTGGTGGTCCCAAATGGACAACGAACACAAAATTCACTGGATGTCGATCGATAAGATGGCCAAACCTAAGAAGGAAGGAGGTCTCGGATTTAGGGACCTGCATCTCTTCAATTTGGCCATGCTGGCTTGGCAGGCATGGCGCTTTACTCAGAACCCGGAATCTCTTTGCGCAAGATTGTTGCGAGCAAGGTATTTTCCAGATGGGAACATGTTTGCGGCTACTCCAACATCTGGTATCTCCTACACTTGGCGAAGTATCCTAAAGGGTATTGATCTTCTTAAGGAGGGCTTTATCTGGAGAGTGGGGAATGGAATGAATATTCGTATTTGGGAGGATCCATGGTTTCCGAGGGGGATAACAAGGCGTCCTTTCTCCCAGCGTGGTCAAAGCCTGCTCCACAGAGTAAGTGATCTCATTTGCCCTTCTAGTGGGGAATGGGACAAGGAACTCCTTGATCTAAATTTCCACCCTGACGACGTCAAAACGATCCTAACAATTCCGATTGGGCATGGTAATGAGGACTTCATCGCCTGGCACCCAGATCCGAAGGGCATCTTCTCTGTCAAATCAGCATATAAGTTATGCCTCAAGCTAGCAGAAGTAGAGGCAGGGCAGCCAGCATCTAGCACCACTGTAGCAAACCCGACAAACGGCCGCAATGCTGTCTGGAAGAAGATTTGGACTCTGTGTCTCCCTAGGAAGGTTTGCATGTTTATTTGGAGGTTTGCGCACAACAGTCTACCCCTAAAGTCCAATCTTCTTTGCCGGGGCATCACCCTTGATCCTATATGTTTGATGTGCAAGAGGATGGATGAAGATGGTGGGCACCTGTTCTTCAAGTGCAAATTCGCAAAGGCATGCTGGAGAACAGCAGACATGGATCCTCTTCGCCTTCAGCTCATGAGTTGCTCCAATCCCCACGAGGTTTGCTCCGTTCTTCTCTCCCAACCCCCTGAACCTTTAAAGATTGCTACTGTTTTACTCTGGAACATCTGGTCAGCCCGCAACTCTGTTAATGTGGGTGATCAATTGTGCCAAGCCAACGATCTTGTGGCTACATGTCACAGACAGCTGTTAGATTTTGCATCCACTCTAAATCAAAATTCTTCAACTCATACATCTACCAATCTATCCTGGATTGCTCCTCCTCATGATTACCTGAAAGTAAATACTGATGGAACCTTTTATGCATCATCTAGTCAAGGAGGTTGGGGATTCTGTATTAGAGATCTAAATGGCAGGGTTCACGGAGCAGGTAAAGGTCGATTGCAAAATCTGGTAAATGCCTTACACGCCGAATCATTTGCTTGCCTGCATGCTCTGAAGTTTGCGGCCCACGCAGGTATCGGTAAAATCATCCTTGAAACAGACGTGTTGATCCTCAAGCAAGCCCTGCAGTCCTCGGATTATGACCTGGCTCAATGGGTGTTCTCTTCCGGGAAATCAAACTTCTCCTTCGTACTTGCTTTTCAGATTTCAAAATCTTGCACTGTAATAGGTCTTGTAATAATGTAGCTCATGTTTTGGCTAAGAGAGGTGCTCTTTTAGCGCCAGGTTCTGCTCTGTTTTGGAATACGAATGTTCCAAACTTTGTACAATCCTTGGCGGACAGCGATTCAGCTAGGTTTCCGCATCAGTAAAGTTCTTGTGAAGTTTCAAAAAAATAAATAGGTTTCTATAGTAGCGGTAATATTAGCTTGGAAGGCGTGGGCGTGCGCGCGCGTACGTGACTGATGGATCTGCCCCTTGACGTGCCCACCCATGCAGACGATACCGCCGGCTCCAAGAGACGCACGACCACCAAGAAGACAAAAGGCTACCTCTGCTTGGCTGCTGAACGCAGCTTTTGTAAGCTGCAACGCACCATGCTGTGCATGTCGACTCGACTCGACCAATATATGCAAGCCTAGCTAGCCGCTCGATCTCTCTCCCGCGCGCGAACAGAGTCAGAGACACATAAACCATGCACGATAAAGCCTAGCCACTCTGTGGATCTATATATGGAGGAGAGGTGAGTCGATACAGCCTACAGCCGACTTAGCTAGCAGCGTGCGTACGCGTGGGGTGTGCGTGTGTGTGCGAGTAACGACGACGTCCTAGCTAATATATAGCTTCGAGTTGGAAGAGAAATTGAAAGACGACGAGAGCGTATCTAAGTTGTTGTACTACGTACGTAGAGCTCCACTCGATCGGTTGTCACGGCGCGTCAATCAAAAGGCTGCGAGCATACGTGCGTGCACTAGCTAGTTAGTGGTAGTTTGCATGCAATTGTACGTACATGCGACAAATATCTCGATCATCTGTGCTATACACACATGTACATGCCATTCATTTGTAGCTATACAGCATTAATAACCTAAAGTTACAGTGCTAAATAATTCGAATAATTACAGCAACATAGTCTCTGTGTGTGCAAAAAATACATATCGAATACACAATAAATACTGAAAAAAGTGACTAAAACATGTGCAATATCAAAACTAACTTATATGACATACAAAATTCATGTATATAACATAAAAAGATATTCAATAAGTCAAAAAATATTAAAGCAAACCATCCATCTGTAATCAGAAAAAGATTATATCACAACAAAACGTTAGTACTATTGCAACATCAAATCTCAAAAATCACACCAACGCTCATACCCCTGATTGTTGCAAAATCAGCACGACATCAACCCAAATAGGCACTTAATCGAGCTGTGGGGGCTCAAATCAGAGTTGACATCGGGTAGGGAGGGGTCTCCCATCACGATGCGGAGCTTGGAGGACAGCAGAGCAGCTAGTGTGCAACCCTAGGCACAGAGCAACCGGCGACGTGGCGCCATGGCCGGAGATCGATCGGAGCGCAATTCTGGAGTGGCGTCGCGCCATTTGGGGTAGGAAAATGTGCATGATGGGAATGGGAGGGACGAGTGACTAGGAGCGTGGGTGAGAGAGAGGTGTCGACGGAGAAGCGTCTCTAGTGACGAAGCGAATTGTGGAGTTCGACGTGGGGTATGGAGGATTGAGATGATTAACGTGAATTTGTTTTCTGCGGGAGGGAGGCCGATTATTGCGTTCTATCGGCCAGTCCGCCCAGAGAGTTTTCCATAACTAATAGGGAAGTTTAGAAAAAAATCACCTCAATTTTAGCCTAGTTTTCGGTATAGGTCCACTTAGTTTTACTTTATTTTATTCATTTTAGCCAGATTTTTTTTTGTTTTGGTAGATTTTGTGTCTTGCAAGATTTTTGTAACCTTGAAAATATTCATTTTGAATATGTCCTGATACCATTCTGATGTCATTTATAGGAAATCTTCCAAATTTACGAGCCCTTATCAATAATAGAACCAACAACACCATAATCGTCCTATTTGCCTACAATATACTCCCTCCGTCCCTCTATATTAGGCATGTTCCCCTTTGGCACTGACCGAGATCAAGGACAACATATGTGCGCTGTAAACATTAACTTTATCCGTGGTGCGATTATCTATCCTTAATTATCTCTTTAACTTCTGTTACGACCGCTTCGTTTACCGGCCGTGCGCATGTGCACTACTACATAACAGGTCTTTTAAGACTCCTCATCGCCTACAGTTTGGTCTAAACCGTCACCAATATAAACATCACACACGGTCACCATTTCAGACCCGTGTGCGATGTGCCACAGCAAATTGGTCCGTGTACGATGTGAGGCACATCGCACACGGTTATTTCCTAGGGTACGATGTCTCATTTTTGGAAATTCATAACTTTTTCATATAGAGCCGGATGGAGACAAAGTCTATATGAAAATTGTAGCCCTCGACGAGATCTACAACTTTGCAGTTGACAAGTTTCTCGTTTGGAACCATCTAAATGTTCAAATATTAGCCGAAAGATTCGGGTTGAAATGGCATGTCGCACGCGGATTTTTCCACGCGACCGTGTGCGATGTCTCATTTTGAGAAATTCATAAAGTTTTCATATTGAGCCGGATGGAGATAAAGTCTATAGGAAAATTATAGCCCTCGACGAGATCTACAACTTTGCAGTTGACAGGTTTCTCGTTTGGAGCCATCTAAATATCCAAATATTAGTTAGAAGATTCAGGTTGAAAGGACATACCGCACACGGTTTTTTCCAAGCGACCGTGTGCGATGTCTCGTTTTCAGAAATTCATAAATTTTTCATATGTAGCTGGATGGAGACAAAGTCTATATCAAAATTGTAGCTCTCGACGAGATCTACAACTTTGCAGTTGACAAGTTTCTCGTTTGGAGCTATCTAAATGTCCAAATATTAGCTTGAAGATTCAGGTTGAAATGGCACATCGCACACAGTTTTTTCCGCGCGACTGTGTGCGATGTCTCGTTTTTGGAAATTCATAACTTTTTCATATAAAGCCGGATGGAGACAAAGTCTATACAAAAATTGTAGCCCTTGATGAGATCTACAACTTTGCAGTTGGCAAGGTTCTCTTTTGGAGCCATCTAAATGTCCAAATATTAGCCAAAAGATTCAGCTTGAAATGGCATGTTGCACACGGTTTTTCCCGCGCGACCGTGTGCAATGTCTCATTTTCGAAAATTCATAACTTTTTCATATAGAGCAGGATTGAGACAAAGTCTATAGGAAAATTGTAGCCCTCGACGAGATCTACAAGTTTGCGGTTTACAAGTTTCTCGTTTGGAGCCATCTATATGTCCAAATATTAGCCGGAAGATTCAGGTTGAAATGGCACATTGCACACGGTTTTTTCCCCGCGACCGTGTGCGATGTCTCGTTTTCAGAAATTCATAACTTTTTTATATTGAGCTGGATGGAGACAAAATCTATGCAAATTGTAGCCCTCGACGAGATCTACAACTTGGCAGTTGACAAGTTTCTCGTTTGGAGCCATCTAAATGTCCAAATATCAACCGGAAAATTCAGGTTGAAAGGGTCTAAATGAATAGGTAACCTATCTAGTGATATGATTGTGTTCAGGTGTGATGGTTAGGTATATTTGTGTGAGAGCAGGAGGTCGTGAGTTTGATTCTCTAAAACCGCACGCGCGCGTATTTCGCGTGATAATCACGTGACTTGTGATTTATAAATTTTTATAGGGTGGGTTCTAAGTGTCTAAAAATATTTTTTTGGCTTTTTTCTCACCCTAAATAACCCATCTCTATACAGTACATCACACACGGGTCAAACTGAAAAATCATGTGCGATGTGCATATCATCACATATGGCTCTGGACCGTGTGTGATGTACCCCCACATCGGTGACCGGCCAGTGCATACGAGCTGGAAAACCGTATGTGATAAGCTTTTTTAACCGTGTGTAATGATATTTTTATACTAGTGGTGGCTCCAGCCTGCAGCCTGGCATGCATGCATTCCCAATGCATGGTTATTGCTACTTAATCAGAAATTGCATGCATGCTGGATTGCAAAAACGAGCGGTAATTTGAGAAATGAAATTTTGAATAGCATCGCCATGGGAAAGTTTGAGAATAAAGGAACAAAATTTTGAGATGCCGCGCCATTGCAATTTTGATTAGTGGCGCCAGGAATTCCGAAAATTCTTGTTCATCACTTCCTTTAAATTGGCCAAGCTCAGGTACCTCATCCTCGTCTCTTACTCTTCTTCTCTCGTGCAGTTGGAAGGTTGCAATCTATGGCTGATTTCGACCTTAATCAAACAATACTTTGGGAGGAGATTGAGGAGTTTGATGGACCGGTTATTGACCTGAATTACCATCTTGTTTGGGATGAGAATAATGAAGGTAATCATCGACATTCTTGTTTCTTTCTCGTTCAAACTTCCTGCTGATCATTGCAACTAGTGTGTTATGTTGTTCATGCTTGGAACATATGAAGAAGGAGATGTTGGTGAGGGACATGGAGAACGAGCTGCTGGTGAGGGACATGAAGAATTAGATGTTGCCGAAGGACATGGAGAAGGAGATGCTGCCGTCGACCATGGAGATGGTGCCGGTCTAGTCCAACAAGTAGATGCTGTGATTGACCATGGAGAAGGCCACGGTCTAGATGAACAAGCACAAAGCGAAAGTCCAGGCGAACAAGGAGAAGGAGATGTGTTCGCACACGAACACGTCACCGTGTACCCTCGACGCCGAGCGCGATGCGCAGGACACGGAGCCGGGGGAGACTCGCCAGGAGCGCGATACGCAAGACACGCCGGCGAGTGCTTTTGGGAACCCGAAACCCCACACGCCCGGGAGGGACCCCGTCAGGGAGTGCGGCGGCTATGGGTTGCTCTAAGTCGGCCTGACCGCCCTTAGAGCCTCGAGGTTCGCTGCCGTTGAACACGAAGAACAGCGAAGTACGAGAAGCATAAAACAAAGATGGGAAGAAAATAGTAGATGAAAAGATAACAGATTGATTGTTTCGATTGTGTGTTGCTTTCAATCGGCCATATACCATTCATATTTATAGGGTATGCCCGGTTTTAGGGCTGGAATACAACTCTATGTCGTACATGATATAACTTTTCATATAAACAAAGATTGCTTCTCTGATCTGATAATCTTGCCTGCCGCAATTAAGAATCCATCTCGCACACGAGATATCTTTCCTAATCTGATCAATTTAACTGCCGCGATCTGGACTCTGCCTTGTATACGAGACATCCTTCCATACCAACCAGGAGTCTTTCCAAATCCCATACTTTCCTTTAAACGTTATGACCAGCTACTGCTCCTTGTGCCCCAAGTTAGGGTTCCTGGCATCAGAAAGGACTTCACAACAGACAACTCGGTGCCTCGACCTGCTTGTGGGATAACTTGAGAATATCATAACTCAGATGAGCCGGCGCACTGCTGGAACTCGGTCGTGCTATTTAGAACCTGCCTTGGATCTACTCGGGAACGCGAGTACTCGGGAACACGAGTGCTCGGGAACGAGTACTCGGGAGCACGGGAACTCGAGAAAACGAGTGCTCAAGAACGCGAGTACTCGGGGACATAGGGAGCTCGGGGTCCGGCACTCGGATTTTGTCAATGCTCGGTACTCAGGAGCGTTGCTCGGGATCTTTCTGCTCGGAGATGCCGCCTGAGGACTCTGCGGGATCTTCTGTGAACATTCCCGTGGTCGGGACCATAGCGGAGCACGAGAACTCAGGATACGAGTGCTCGGGACTCGGGGACGCTGCAAACCACTCGGCGTGGGCCACGATTCGGTAACACTGTAAACCTTTCCCGATGCACTTGGGCCATTTGGGAGTACTGTCAAATTTGGTCATCAACACAAGCCCCCCTGTTTTTGGTACAAAGATGCATTTTTACCGAAAATAACAAGGCACGTTCTTAGGACGATGCGAATCATCTCATCGGCCACTCCTTTTTCTCAGGGCGATATGACATATCAGCCACAGCACTTGTTATGCTTCTTGCCACACGCTCGGGTGGAACTTCTTTAGATATTTGCCATTGAGAGCTTGCGGCAACAAAGTACCCTGCATGGACTCCACCAGATACGAATTTCTAGGAACCACCCTTGCAACTCTAAAAGGGCCTTCCCAACTCGGCGACCATTTACCAAACTTATTATCCTTCGAGCCGATTGGTAGGATTACCTTCCATACTAAATCGTCGACTTGAAAGCTCTTCGACTTGACTTTTTTGTTGTATGCTCTGGCTACTCTTAACTTGTCCCTTTCTATGGCCTTTAAAGCAACCAAACGCTTATCGGCAACTTCATCAAGACTATCCATCATCAAATTATAAAAGTCAACCGCCGATAAGTCATTCTGTTTGGCTAATCTTAAAGCTCTCAGATTTACCTCTACGGGTAAAACGGCCTCTTGTCCATACGTGAGTTTATAGGAAGTCACCTTTGTAGCACTGTGTCTTGAAATTCTATGTGCCCACAACGCCTCTGACAACACTTCATGCCATCTCTTTGGGTTATCTTCAATCTTCTTCTTGATAAGCTTAATTAGCACTTTATTGCTGGACTCGGCTTGTCCATTAGCTTGGGCATAATACGGAGAGGAATTGAGCAACTTTATTTTATAAGACTCGGCAAACTCCTTTACTTGCCCCGCCATAAATGAGGTACCTTGATCCGTAGTCAGAGTTTGAGGGATGCCGAACCTATGTATAATGTGCTCAGTTATAAATCGAATTACCTCCACATGTGTCATATTCTTGAGAGATACTGCTTCGGACCATTTGGTGAAATAATCAGTTGCCACCAACACGAACCGAGGCCCCTTTGAAGAAGAAGGATAAATTTGTCCAATGAAGTCTAGTCCCCAACTTCTGAATGGCCACGGCTTGATAATAGGATGTAGCATGGCAGCAGGAGCAAGTTGAATGTCACCAAACTTCTGGCAGACTTCACACCCCCTGTAATACCTAAAGCAATCATTGATCATAGTCGGCCAATAGAACCCAGCACGTCGCAATAACCATTTCATCTTGTACGCCGACTGATGGGTGCCACAAATGCCTTCATGTACCTCTCCCATTGCAACTCTTGCTTGGTCCTCATCCAAGCATTTCAAAAGAACTCCGTCTACCGTTCGGTGATAAAGATCACCATCGATCAAAATGTATTTGAAAGCCATCCGCCGAACAATTCGGTCCACCCTCTTACTCAGATCTTGCAAGTAATCAATGATCGACTTCCTCCAGTCTTCTTTGTTATCCACACTCGGTTTTTCATTGGCGACCGAGTTGGCGAGTTCCGACTCGGCCTTTCCTACCGAGCCGAGCCCAAGCATCGGCTCTTGAGAAATATGAAAGACACCACGATTAACATGGTAGCTGGATGCTTGTTGTGCCAACTCGTTTGCAACCCAATTTTCTTGTCTAGGTATATGAGTAATGCTAAAATAATCTAAGGTAGAGATTATATCTAGACATTTATCGAGATAAATATTAAGTGATTCATCAAGACATTGATAAACCTTGGACACTTGTTGGACTACTAATAACGAATCACCGAAGGCCTCAATATGTGTGGCACCTATGGCAATTAAAAGCTCTAAGCCGAATAGCAGTGCTTCGTACTCGGCTTGATTATTTGTGCAAAAATATTCTAAGCGGCATGAGGCTTCGCGAGTAGCACCATATGGAGATATGTAAACAACACCGACACCTTGGCCATTGCTACAAACTGAACCATCAAAGTGTAATCTCCATGGCACTAAAGAGACAAGATCAATATCAATGCCCTGCTTGTCGTCAACCCGATGCTCCGCAATAAAATCAGCAACGATTTGGCCTCTCATAGACTTCAAGGGTTCATAAACCAAATCGTACTCGATCAGAGCATAAGCCTACTTGCTAACTCTACCACTAAGAATTGGCCTATGCAGCATATACTTGATGACATCGGTTTTACAAGCTACGGTGCAAACACTAGACAGCAGGTAATGTCTCGACTTCGTGCAAGCATAGTATAGGCATAAGCATAATTTCTCAACGAAAGAGTACCTTGTCTCGGCATCGAGTAGTCGCCGACTCAAGTAAGTGATAGCATGTTCTTTTCCCTCGGCTTCTTGGGTTAACACGGCTCCAATGACGCCTTCCTCTGCTGCGATGTAAAGTCGGAAGGGTTCCCCATGCCTGGGCGCCTTCAATACTGGAGGGGTAGATAAATAGTCTTTGATCAACTCGAACGCCTCTTGCTGCTTTGCCCCCCAAGTAAAATCAACGTCATTCTTTAACCGAAGGATAGGAGTGAACTTGTTGATCTTTCCCGACAAGTTGGCTATGAATCTCCTTAGGTAATTGATTTTGCCAAGGAACCGCTGCATGTCCCTTTTGCATGTCGGAGCTTGTAACTTCTGAATTGCTTCTATCTTTTTAGGGTCAATCTCTACGCCATGTTCATGTATGATGAAGCCTAAGAACTTCCTAGCCGATACACCAAAAGCACACTTCAAAGGATTCATCTTCAAGCCGTACCTTTTCATCCTTTCAAAGGCTAAGCGCAAGTCGGCCAGATGGGATTCAAAGGCGTCCGACTTGACAACAATGTCATCAATATAGACCTCTAATATGACACCGAGTAGATCATGGAAGATTAAATTCATAGCTCTTTGATACGTGGCTCCGGTGTTCTTCAACCCGAAGGTCATCACTGTCCACTCGAATAAGCCAAGGAACCCGGGGCAACGGAAGGCCGTTTTGGACATGTCCTCTTCGGCCATGAAGATTTGATTGTATCCCGCGTTACCATCGAGAAAGCTGATGACCTCGTGCCCAGAAGCATTATTAATAAGCATATCGGCTATAGGCATAGGGTACTCATCTTTGGGTGAGGCTCTGTTCAAGTCTCTGAAGTCGATGCACACCCTCAACTTGCCGGACCATTTCTTTTCCACGGGCACAATGTTAGAGATCCAGTCGGCATACCTGCAAGGTCTAATAAAATTAGCTTTAAGCCGTCGACCGATCTCTTCCTTGATCCGGTCATACATCTCAGGATTAAATCTTCTGGCCGGTTGTTTGAAAGGTCTGAAACCGGCCTTGATAGGCAACCGATGCTCTACT
The DNA here is from genome assembly GCA_019208055.1 of Stipa capillata. Taxonomy (NCBI): domain Eukaryota; kingdom Viridiplantae; phylum Streptophyta; class Magnoliopsida; order Poales; family Poaceae; genus Stipa; species Stipa capillata. The sequence continues at coordinate 148,775 of JAGXJF010001589.1, read as the reverse complement.
AGCTCTCGGCTCAACCCGGGCATCTCGTGATATTCCCATGCGAAGCAGCAAACATATTCCTTCAGCAAGCCGACTAGCTTAAGTTTGCAGTCGACTTTCAAATTCTTGTTTACAAATGTCGGCCTAGAACTCGAACCGTCCCCTATGTCTACTTCCTCTAATGGATCGGCCAACATGAAACCTTGTCCCAACTTATCCATATCGTCTAATTCTTCTATGGACTCGTACATATCATTCTTATCGGACCGATACTCCACGAGTCGCTTTTGTAACCAATCCGAGTTGGGATCCATCTGATTATTTTATGCCTTGGAGCCGATTGCCATCAACCAGCTTTGAAGGTGCGGGTACTCAGCTGTTTCCTGTAGCACTAGGGAGGCCGGCTCCCGATGAGTTACCGGGTGGTTGCTGACTTGCCAGCGCATCGGCCCAGGCAATGAAAGCCGAGTTGCCCTGAAGTCGGTCGCTACCGACTAGCTTTAGAGATATGGGTACGAACCCGCTCCTTCTAGCACTAAGGAAGTCGAACTCGGAGAGGTCACGTCCTGTTAGACACGTCGCGTTGGGGTGCTGCCAATCCACCAATGCATCGGCTAAGGCAACACAAGCCGAGTTGTCCGCGTGAATAACTTCGACTTCTTCATCAATCCATTGCACCAAGCATTGGTGCATCGTGAATGGCACACATTGGTTGGCGTGAACCCAATCGTGGCCCAGTATGACATTGTAATTTCCTTGCACCTCAGCGACGAAGAACGCAGTGGCCAAAGTCTTGCTTCCGATGGTGAGCTCTACGTACATCACGCCTTTGGCTTCTGTCTTCTCTTTGCCTTCAAACCCGTTGAGCACCATATTGGTCTTTATCAACTCATCATCATGCAGACCTAATTTCTTGAAAACCGAGTATGGCATAAGATTTACTATGGCACCGCCATCTACGAGCATCCTAGCCGCTGGCGATCCGTTGATATGACCCTTGACATATAACGGTTTCAAGTGCTTCACCGGTTCTGTCGGCTTCTCGAAGACGGCATTCTTGGGGCCGAAGTCAAACTGGGCTACTTCCCCGTTTCCATCTATAGCACGGAACTCGGCAGGTAAGTAATATACCATATTCATGTCCATACCTCCATGAACTGGTGTGGACTCATAGTCCACCATTTCCTCTTCGTCATCCTCCTTGATGGCTATCGACTTCGGGGATCTCTCAAGTAGAGGAGATGTGTCTTCGGGAGTTGTTGTGTCCTCTACTCGCTTAGGCTTCCACACCTGCTTCACGGGTATTATAGGTTGAATCTCATTAAAAGATTCGTCCCTTAGCCTCTCGGCTTCTCGCTCAGCCTTCTCCTAATTTCTCATGCGTTGCAGCCTCCTTTTCTTAGTTTTAGTCAACCCGGGAGGGCACCATGTAGGCTGAGTGTACTTGGGATCTCTACGCCTACTCTTGCTCGTACCAGCTTCATGATCATTAACCATGGATCCCTGCTGAATAGTGATTACATTATCATTAGAATTGACTAGATTGCCGATAGTAATCGGTCCTTTGCCGAGTTCGTTGATCTCCATCCTTTGCCTGCCGTCCGTTGGAGCATCAGTACTCAGCGATTTAGCACGCCACACCTTTCTGGCTGCTTGGCCCGAAGAAGTCGGTGATGACCGACTAGTATCGCCACCTAGTCGGCCCCGAGTAAGACGGTTGAACTTTTGTGTCGGCCGACTAGTATCACCATCTAGTCGGCCCCGAGTAGGATGAGTGAGCCTCTCACGGATGGGCCTTCTCAATGCTGTCCATCCTGGATGAAAGGCGTAAGGAACCACTGGGTGCTGCCCCCACCTTCCGTTGAAGCCGTCCATGTAAGGCATGCACGGAGGTGGTGCCATCCATGGAGTCGGCATCCATGGCCCATGTAGTCTGGCTTGATGCTGAAATCCTGGTCTTAGAGGTGATCTTGGGTGCTTTAAGCGTGATGGCTGGTTAGGGATAATACCGGTCGCTTGATTAGCATATTTGGAAAGCAACATATCGAAAGTCGGCTTCACTCGTTTATGTTGTACTTCAGCTTCATTTGTCTTCCACTTGCCGACTTCCGGACTCTTGGGTTTGATGAACTTGGTTCGGGTACTCTCTGGCGTCTGCGGTTGCCCCCCGAGTGCACTGGCATGGGTGTCCTCTTGTACTTGGGATTGCCCCCCGAGGGCATGGTTTCTAATAGTTATTTTTAGCGTTTCTTTGCCATCGGGCTGTTTCTCGAGTACGATCTCTCTTCCCGAGACCTTGTCGACTTCCTTCTTCCTAGGTTCACCAATGACTACCTTATCTTTGTTAGCTGATTCGGCTATGTCGGGCCGAATTAACACCTTCTTCCCTTCCAAACCCATAACGTTCATTGGGAAGGGCTGCTTGTTGACTTGCATTTCGGTAAAATTCAATCGTCCATCATTAATAGCCGATTGTATCTGTCGCCGAAAAACATTACAGTCATTAGTCGCATGAGAGAAAGAGTTGTGATACTTGCAATAAGCTCGCCGTTTTAGCTTTTCAAACGGTGGTAAGGAATGAGATATTCTAATGACTCTATCTTGCAGCAAAGAATCAAATATCTTATCACACTTAGCTATATCAAAGGTAAATTTCATCTCTTCTTGACGATTCTTGCGAGTCGGCTTGAGAGCATCACAAGTATATGGTTTGGCTTTGGAGGACCAAATGAACTTGGTGGTATATACACTACCCTCATCGCCCAAACTATTACTATCATATTCAACCATGTGCATCTTGGGATGATCAGGTTTGGATCTGTGGACTTCCTTGAACTCTATGCTTCGGCTTTTCTGAGCCAAAGCTTTTTGCAGAACTTTGTTGACACTCAAAAGTTCATAACCTTCCAGTCGCTCTCTAATGTGAGTTCTTAAACCGGCAAGCACCAAGTCGGCCAAGTCTCTTTTAGTTATTACCAAGCTATAGCATCGGTTTTTTACACCCCTAAACCTTTTGACGTAGTCGGTGACCGACTCGTCATGTTTTTGCTTAACCGATGTAAGATGTGATAATTTGAGTTCATTGTCACCGCTATAAAAGTGATCATGGAACTTTTGCTCCAATTGTGACCATAATAGTATAGTGCCAGATGGTAAAGCAGAAAACCATGAGAATGCAGTGCCAGTCAAAGATAAAGGAAATAAACGTACCTTCAGCTCATTTATAGAACTCACTTCTCCTAACTGTGCTAGGTACTGACTGACGTGCTCCCATGTAGTCTTTGTTCCTTCTCCGCTAAACTTAGCAAAGTCGGGCACCTTATAACCCGGAGGGTACAGGATTGCATCAAAGTAGTTGGGATACGATTTTTGGTACAGCCGACTTCTAAACTTCGGCTCAAGTCCGAAGGACTCTGAAAACATCTTCTTTACGTCCTCCTTGAGCTTAGCTAAAATTTCATCCGAGGTGGATGAAAATGGCGTGGGATTGACGTGATGGTTGGCCATGGGTGCGACTTGTGGTCTACTCGCTGAGTCGTGATTCGGCATTGACTTGATCATGCTTGTGCTCATGGGTGGTGCAATCAGGCTCTGGTTCGGCTCTATCGCCAAACCGGGTATGCTCATAATCGGATTAGGCCTTGCGGGTAGGGCTACGAGTTGGTTGGTTTGGCTAGGGCGTAGATTCAATGGCACGGGAGGCGCCGATGAATCTATTACCGAAGTCGGGTTGGGGTTTACCACACTTGCAGCCGCACCAGCGATACCACTATATGATAGACACGCATTACTCTTAGCGTTTGAGTTCTCCATGAACGAGTTGTAAACAAGGATATTGCTCTCTGAAATATAACTCTGTATTTCGGCTATCTGTTCTGGAGAAAACATGCTACTTACCGGGGTCTGAGCCTTCTTGCCGTGTAGAGGAGGGAGCTTGATTTCTCCAACTGGAGTAATGTTTCCTTGACGATCCTTCTTGAAGTTCGCGAGGAACGTCTGTAGATCCTCCTCCTCCCGCTTCTTCTTATATGCTTCAAAAGCTTGGCGATGTTCCTCCAATAAGTCATTGTAGCCTGGCTTGATGATGTTATCGGTGCTGATCTCGCCGAGTTGTGGAATCTGATTGTTAGACATGATGATTTCGTCCCTAGCGGAGTCGCCAAAAAGTGTATTCGCACACGAACACGTCACCGTGTACCCTCGACGCCGAGCGCGATGCGCAGGACACGGAGCCGGGGGAGACTCGCCGGGAGCGCGATACGCAAGACACGCCGGCGAGTGCTTTTGGGAACCCGAAACCCCACACCCCTGGGAGGGACCCCGTCAGGGAGTGCGGCGGCTATGGGCTGCTCTAAGTCGGCCTGACCGCCCTTAGAGCCTCGAGGTTCACTGCCGTTGAACACGAAGAACAGCGAAGTACGAGAAGCATAAAACAAAGATGGGAAGAAAATAGTAGATGAAAAGATAACAGATTGATTGTTTCGATTGTATGTTGCTTTCAATCGGCCATATACCATTCATATTTATAGGGTATGCCCGGTGTTAGGGCTGGAATACAACTCTGTGTCGTACATGATATAACTTTTCATATAAACAAAGATTGCTTCCCTGATCTGATAATCTTGCCTGCCGCAATTAAGGATCCATCTCGCACACGAGATATCTTTCCTAATCTGATCAATTTAACTGCCGCGATTTGAACTCCGCCTTGTATATGAGACATCCTTCCATACCAACCAGGAGTCTTTCCAAATCCCGTACTTTCCTTTAAACGTTATGACCAGCTACTGCTCCTTGTGCCCCAAGTTAGGGTTCCTGGCACCAGAAAGGACTTCACAACAGACAACTCGGTGCCTCGACCTGCTTGTGGGATAACTCGAGAATATCATAACTCAGATGAGCCGGCGCACTGCTGGAACTCGGTCGTGCTATTTAGAACCCGCCTTGGATCTACTCGGGAACGCGAGTACTCGGGAACACGAGTGCTCGGGAACGAGTACTCGGGAGCACGGGAACTCGAGAAACGAGTGCTCAAGAACGTGAGTACTCGGGGACATAGGGAGCTCGGGGTCCGGCACTCAGATTTTGTCAATGCTCAGTACTCGGGAGCGTTGCTCGGGATCTTTCTGCTCAGGGATGCCGCCTGAGGACTCTGCGGGATCTTCTGTGAACATTCCCGTGGTCGGGACCATAGCGGAGCACGAGAACTCGGGATACGAGTGCTCGGGACTCGGGGACGCTGCAAAGCACTCGGCGTGGGCCACGATTCGGTAACACTGTAAACCTTTCCCGATGCACTTGGACCATTTGGGAGTACTGCCAAATTTGGTCATCAACAAGATGGAAGTAACACCGGCGAGACGAGTAAGTAGATTATGCCAGTCTCCATTTTGTCGTACTGTTGTCGGATGGTGAATAGTACCGTTAATAAATTTATGTTTTCTGTTTTCATGATTATCAATAGGTATCGTGTTCTATTGAAATGATATTTTTTTTATTGTAACAAACAGATGATGGCAATGTCAGAAGAAGGAAGTACTTAAGCGATGATGAACATCGAGCCATATATTCCTTACTTTAGAAAGAACTACAGTCCGCATAATGCACCGTGGAGTGACGAACTCTGTATCTATGGATACATGCATGCCATTGAGAGTTGTTCAGTGTATATGGGAAAAAGGGCAATGTGGTGGAGGCATACATGCGGTTTGTAGTTAGAAGGGAAAAAATTGTGGCCGAAAAAGAGTTCACTTCAACCCGGATGCCATTCGAGATGTCCCTCTTAGTAGGCGCACAACTATCCGAGATCTAGCAAGCGCTATGAATGTGTCGAAGAGCACATTGTTTAGGCGTTTGAAGGAAGAGAAATTTAAGCGTCACACAAATGACATTAAATTCTCATAACAAGAAAGCACGTGTGCACTTTTGCATGTCGATGCTTGACAGCATGAGCATTCCTCATGATCCAGATTTTTTTGACATGTACAACATTGTGTACATAGACGAGAAATGGTTCTGTAGGACGAGGAAATGTCAAAAATATTACTTGGCGCTCGATGAAGATAAACCCCAAAGAACTGTGAAATTGAGAAGGTAATGTTCCTTGCCGCAATAGCAAGACCTAGGTTTGATCAGCATGGTAATGTGACATTTTCTGGGAAAATTGGCATATTTCCTTTCACTTTTGTTGAGCCAACCAAGAGGAGTAGTGCAAAAAGGCCTGCTGGTACCTTAATCACAAAAGCAATGACATCAGTAAACAAGGAAACAAGTCGTGATTATCTTGTTAACAAGGTCTTGCCGGCAATCAAACAAAAATGGCCAATTGAGGAATTAGGAAGACCCATCTTTATCCAACAAGATAATGCAAAAACCCATATTTCAATTGATGATGAAGAGTTCTATCGAGTAGCAGCTGAAGATAGGTTTTGATATCCGTTTGATGTGCCAGCCTCCTAACTCTCCCGATCTTAATGTGTTGGACCTCGATTTTTTTTCAACTATTCAATCATTGTTCCAGAAGTTATCTCCTACAAACGTCGAAGATATTGTTGCCAAGGTTATCAAAACATACGAAGAATATCCGATTGATAGGTCCAACCATGTGTTCCTTTCTCACCAATCGTGTATGAGAGAAATATCATGTCAGAAAGGAAGTCAACACTATGTTATTTCACATATGAAGAAGCAAGCATTGAAGATAAATGATGTTCTTCCGATTAGATTACGATGTGAGGCTGAAATCGTTAATGAAGCTATGGAGTACCTAAATTAGAAAGTGTTTCTAAATTGTTTATGTACCCAGATGGTTCAATTATCGGAAGCAAAATTCTCTTATCGTTTTCCTGGTTCTAATTTTACTTTGCACTCATATATGCAGTGAATCAACTGTTGCTAATCTGCCAACATATGAAAGAAAAATTAAACAAAAACTTTACAGCGTGGAGAGTACTTAGATTTCATACGAGGGCAGCGTGATTTCTCTTGGGAGTTATTGCTTGGGGAGACGAGACAACAGATGCCTGATTTCTCGAGAGAAACGAAACGTGCCTTATACTGTGGGACTTGCTAATTTCTCTTATACGCCTAATATAAAGGGATGGAGTGAGTATATTCAACACATCACTCTAACTCCACTTCCTTTCTCAAATATAGCCCTCGTCGATTGCCTGATTTTGCTGCTTGCGCCGTGCCACCTCTACCACCACCCCTACTTCCATCGTTGCCCTCCTCATCATCTCTAATATCTAGCCATGCTGATAGAGCCATCGATACCTTCCGACTCTTCTCCTTCGTCCTTCAACCTTGTCACCGACTATCCCCACCCCCCCCCCTTCACCCGTGGCCGAGGCGGCACCACCGAGGCCTCCATCACCCATAGTTGCCGCAAATCGTAATCCGAAGCTTGAGGGTGCCGGTGGATCTGACTCTAGAAAAAAGCTAACAAGAGACGAACTCAAAATTGTTGGTGCACATTGTCGTGCAAATCCAATTGTTGAATAATTTCACAAAAGCATTCGACATATATTAAGCAGTCTCGATTTATTTGTATGTGTATATTTTTTATATAATGGAATGCATCTGTGTGTATATATAGTGTACCTACAGAGTGTACATATTTTATCGAGACTGTGAATAGCCGACAGATTCGCCACCTAGCTAAGCCAGTAGGTATACGTATACATAGACGTAAGTGGGAACAAAATACATAAAAGGTTGCATGCACGTCTCATCGGCTTAGCCCAGCTCTCCACTGTACTCCGTTCCAAGACAGGCACAGCCGCGCGCGGCCACGCAGCCTAGCTCGTTGCAGCTTTTGCCGTCGTGAGAAAAGCTGAGTAGTATTACTATTTTAAAGTCATTTATGACAGATTATTAACCAAAGCTATAGCTAGCTCTGGGTGTAACTCTTGCTGCCTAGATGCGCGAGAACTTAACCGTTGCATCGAAGTCCACAGCTGTATGCTTGTACGCCTATATATATCTACGCAAATGCCAATGTAGCTAGCTAGCCTCAAAATTGGTAGCTAGCCAACAGGAGGGGGTGGCTGGCAGGCTGGGTGCAGGCAGGGGCATGGCACAGTGCCTGCACGCCGGCTGGTTCTCGATTGGCTTGGAGTTGGAGCCCTGCCGTGCCACACCCACACCCGCTCGCTCTCCCACAGGTTTGCGTCTTTTCAGCTGCGCGCGAGCTACATGTTTTGCAGCCTACGACGGCTAGGCCCTGTACAGATTGTCCGTGGATTATCTTGCCACGCAGATGCATGGTCCCAGCTGCATGCTCTGATGCATCGACTGAATTTTGGTTCAATTCGTTGCGGTAAATAAACTCACTCTAACTGTTGTACGAATATGAGCTGTGCAAGTACAATTCAATTATACATAGCCTTATCCTGGATCCTTCCTCGCCTCTCTAGAGAAAGTCTAGGAGAGGCGAGTGAGGTTTCCCTCCTCAGCAGGCGAGCCTGACGATGCTCCTCGTCTCTAGCAGTTGGTTCTGGCGCCACGAGGTGGAAAGAAATAGAGATCCTCGTTGGATAGTTCGTTTTTATCCTATTCAATCTAGGGTTAGATGTCCAGGCGATGGCTACGAGGTGGAGGAGGTGCCCCGGCCACGGAATATGTCCCTCTGGTCCCTTCCCTGGCCCGGCGGTGCCCACTCTAGTGCCAATGGGAGAGTAGCGAGCATCGGGTCCACTGGATCTGCTCCAGATCAGCTCGGCTTGTGTACTGGTGTTTGCCAAATTGCCATTCTCCAGAGTTTCGTTCACTAGTGGAGTCAATGACAGCGATTATCGGAGGGGAGGCTGGCCCTGTTTTGGGTTGGAGGCTTGTGGCTGGCAGAGCTAGTCTTCTTCATTGGTGAACTCGAGGAAAGGTCCCAGATCTAGGACCAGTGAAGCATGGGGCATGCCCATGGCCGATACACAAATTTGTTTGTTCGATCCCATCTCTTGTGGTGGGTGGTTGTTGCGGCTCACAAAGCCGTTTTGCGATCATGCTTATGTTAGAAATATTGGGCCAAAAGCCCATATTAATAATAACTCATGGATAAATCTCAAAGGCTCGTTAATTGCAATACATGTGTAAAATCTTTAGTCTCATATTGCTAGTGAAAGTGGAAGGACACCAATATATAAGGTGGGATATATCTTACCACCTTATAGCATAGGAAAAGGGATAAACAACGCGTGTGCTTCCTAACTCGCCACGCCACGCCACACTCGCTCGCACGTGTCTGTGTCCAGGCTTGGCTTAGGCCGGACCAGAAGAGCTGTTACGTGGCATTACTATAGTAATAGACATATTTCTGAGATTAATGAGGAAAAAGTAAAACGGCTCGGTTGTTTAACCTTGGGAGTTAAAACATTATGTTACTGTAGCTTTATTCCTGCTATGCGACTATAGAAGGAGGATATGGGAGAGGGCAGAGACACAGAAGAGCAAGCTTTCCTCCTCCTCTACCTCACAAACACCCGCGTTCCTTTTGTTGTGTTGCATATCCTTGGCTACTCCGTCCCGGTTGCAATGTGCATTGTCTGCCAAGAGAGCAGCTCTCTGAAGCCTTTGTCTCATGAGAGCATGCACCACGTAGGAGACGGAAGCCTTCGTCTCATGAAAGTGTGTACCATGTGGGAAATGAATAAGTTTTTTGGAAAGCAAAGGTCTCCGCGACTGCTCGCTGTTTGTCTACTTCCACGACGTGATGTTCATCTACTCGTGGTTTGTTCGTCTACTTCCATGACATCTTGTTTTCCTACGAGCGCTACTTTCTCAATGTCATATTTGTCTTTGTCACCACGGCTTCACCGAAGAAAATCAATTCATTCGCCATCAACACCACTGCCTCTACTTCCCCTATTGGTAGTGGTAGGTATAACATGAATTCTCTTGTTATATTCCTAGCTATTATGTTAGCATATATTTTTGGTTTAGATGCCATGCTCACATGATAATATAGTAATACTCACAATTCTCATAGTCATGATTTTTATGTGGATCAAAATAAACCCAAAAATTCTAATTAATCAACCAATCCAAAAACCTTATTCCAGATACTTGGGTTTTACAGTATCTAGTTTTGCCAATGCACTTACATGATAATATAGTAATACTCACAATTCTCATAGTCATGATTTTTATGTGGATCAAAATAAACCCAAAAATTCTAATTAATCAACCAATCCAAAAACCTTATTCCAGATACTTGGGTTTTACAGTATCTAGTTTTGCCAATGCACTTAGGCTAGACAAGTTTGCCGATGTGTATTTTTAAGAGAGGGAAAATCAAAGCCACCTTGTGGCTGACACCTATGAACATCTACTGAGTCGTGTCTGGCAAACCTAAAGGAACTCTTACCTCCGAATAGGAGAAGGCATTTGAGGATGACAACACGCTCTTTGTAGGTGGTGTTCTTAGCGTTCTTGTTGATTGCCTTCGCGATGTATGCACATGAGAGAAATAAAGGCATGATGGATGCACTCGAAGCTAAGTTCAGTGTGTTGGATGCAGGCAGTGAATTGTATGTCATGGAGCAATGGTCGAGCAGGCTCATGAGATACTCCTTATTGTGAAGGATCTTGAACTCCTCAAATGCGCATTACCTGAAAAGTTTGTGGCCTGGGGCATTATCACCAACTGCCTCCCTCATGGGGGAATTTTGCTACCACTTTGAAACACAAGAGAGAAGAAATATATGTTGAGAATTTGATAATATCTCTTGATGTTGAGGAGAAAGCTCAGGCGAAGGATGTGCATCCTAAGGAGGTAAGGGACCGTCCAACGCCAACTTGGTAAAACAAAACAGTCACAATAAGTTCAAATGGAAAAACAAGGTCAACCAGACCACCAAGTACAAGAAGAAGAAGAAGAATCAAATGAACAAGGCAGAAAAACCTTACTTTGTGTGCGATGAACTTGGCCATTGGGCTAAGAATTGCAAAAGTTGCAAAGGAAGAAAGGTTCAGCAGGGACATACCTCTAAATCTGTCAATGTAACTATTAGCAATGCCAATGCAGGGACAGCCGGGTATGGTAATTTACCTATTGTTCTTTCAACCTGTCAGTCTATCGGTTGGTGGATTGATATTGGGGCTAATATACATGTGTGTACTGATTTTTTATTGTTTTCTTCATATCAGGTCACTCGGACTTCTTCCGTCCTGATGGGGAAGGGGTCACATGCTTGTGTTCATGCTTCTGTAAACCTGAAGTTTATTTCGGGAAGATCGTGCGGCTGAAGAACATGTAGCATGTCCCTTGAATAAATAAAAATCTTGCCAGTGGTTCCCTTCTCTGTAGAGATGGGTTCATTTTAATGTTAAGCCCACTGGATTAGTCGTTCTAAGTATAGAATTTTTATTGGTAAAGTGTGAGAACCCTAGTTTCTAGGTTAGAGTTAAGTGTCGTGAGGTGGGGTCAGGTCAGCTCGCGTTGCTGAGTTGACCCGAACCTATCGAGCTACGTCGTGAGCTAAGTCGAGAGGGGGAGGAAACTGTTGTGCATTGCATCGCTCATGTCATACATCAAGCTCATTCATACACATTTAAATATAATTGAAATTGAAATTTTATTGATTAAAGGAATATTACAATGTCATGATACAATGTGATTACAAAATGAATAAAGAAAAGAAAAGAAAACTAAATAATGGAATATTCTAGCTATACATCATCTAAATCTAATTCTCAAATCTCCGAACCTTCGAGTCTTCAAGTCTTGAGCGGTGGTAAAGCCTCGAGAGTTGGAGGGGGGAGATTTTTGGAAATGTTGGCGGTCATCCGAAGTCGTCGAGTATGGGCACTCGAGACCGTTGGATTTACGCCGTTGCTGTAGGAGGCAAAAGGTTTTTGAAAATGATATTTTGAAATACGTGGTTTCACCGGCACAGTTCCGCCGACATCCACAGGGTTAGCTGCTGGGGCAAAATAGTGCCGATGACCTAAAATAATTTTTAGTTTTGAAAAAATAATTTGAAAAACAATTTTGTTTTCAAAATTGTCCAAGGGTCACATTGGCTAAGACCCTTATCGGACTAGACTACAATACTTGTATATAGGGAGAAAAGGGGGTGAGAATAGTAAAATAGTTTTATTTTTCCTGCAACTAAATTGCCTCCATGAGTTTTTACTTTTGAAAAGGAAATTGTTTTATTAAAGAAAAGTCCCAGATAAGGTAGCTATCCATTATCCTTTAGTCCATACATAGTTGACCGAAGTCAATTTCCTTAGCTTACAAGGCAGCACAGCGAAGTTTATCCAACAGCCGCATGTATTCACTAAGCAAATATCAAAATCAGATAGGCATCAATCCATCCGGATAGATTATCCAACCGCAGGATATTTGGCTCAGGGAAGCTTAGTCTGCAAGTTGAGCAAGTAAAAAAAAATAACAGCCGACCAAGAGAGTAGGCAGCATGAGGTGGCCAAAGAGGTCCAATGCATATAGTGCTAAGGCAACCGTGAAGAGCTAGCATCACAGTAGCAGCAGTAGTAACCATCCGGAACCAGCACTCCAGTACCAATAGTAGTCAAGCCATAGGAGCTCATCAAGAACAGCAAAGTGCTCGTAGGAGGAGAAGGCCATCAGAACATTGAAAGGGGAGTAAGAAGGTGAAGAAGAGGGCATGCCATTAGCAGAACCAGGGAGAGAAGAGACCATCAGGAGCCGAAGCAAGATAGAGAAGACCTCAAGCTCATAAGGTAGATCATTGGTAGTATCTGTTCTTACCATTTATCAATATACACTATGCGTATTTACCTCAGATGCTAGGCATCGTCATAGGTTAAGCCGAGACCAAGTCCAGAATCTGTTCTTTCAGCTTAAATAGTCTAACATGAGTGAAGAAGTGCATATAAAGGAATCACAGATAGTGCTAATGTCACCACAGTTTGGTTTAAAGTTATGAACACATGCATTTAGGTATAGCAATGTTTAGTTGGAGTTTTAGTTTGTAATTGTTCGTGTTCAATAAACTATATCAAACCTTGATGAACATCAACATTAGCTAACAGAGGTTAAGCAAACAATCATTCCTTTAGTTAGCCAATCCTGAATTTAGCTATGTATATATATGCATGTAGAAAATAGAGGGAAGCTAAGATCAAATATGTATAGCATCTGATCCATCAGATTTAATGAATTGATATGCATAAAGAGTATTACTCTATTGTTAAAGGGAATGGAAATCAAGTCAAATATGTTCACATCAAATTTCTAATTCTTCTTCATCTTCTCAATAAAAATCATCATAACACACGTTGTAGATTTAAACAACGGCAGAGTTAAGGCAAACAAAGTATCTGCTTTTATCTAGATTCTATTCTTCTTTCAACTCATCCCCAATAAACAATCACCACAAGACAAATTGCAGTATCCGGCAACAGTAGATGAAGCTAGAATAGTATACATTTTAACATCTTGAATACCGGCTAAACATTAAATGTAGTCTCTGTTCTTGTTAACCCAAGATACTTAAGTGCATAGAATTAGGAGGGGGAATTTGGCAGAGTCTTAACCAAAGCAAGTAAAATTTAGGGATCTTCAGTGTAGGCAGAATAATTGGCTAGCACCATAACCGGCTAAACCAAGCATCAACCGGATCACCTAGACTAGAGCCCTAAAATTGGGGAAATTTCAGTATGAACCCTAGCACGAACTGGGGAGGAATTAGAAGGATAGGAATTGAGGGCAAAAGAGACTTACCTGGAGTCGGCGCGCCACCGCAGTTGCGGTGCGACCAACCCACCGCCGTCCAGCAGTGGTGGCCAGGTGTAGGGGTGCATCCGCGAGGGTACCGAGTAGAGTGGCGCCGGGGGGGAGTAGCAAAGGAAGAGGTCAGCGGCGCCATAGGCAAGGAGTGGAGCGAGGCAGGGCAGCGCTGAGAGCCAAGGGGAGAAACCGGCTGCGGCACCGGGCCGAGAGGTGAAGGCGATAAGCCAGGAGGTGGCGGCACTACGGTGTTGGGGGAGAAAGACGACCGGCAAAAGAACCAAGCAAGCCAGGGCTTATAGGGGAAGGTGGAGAGCCAAGCTACGCGGAGAGGACCACCGGCGACGGAGGAGCACCGGGCTAAGACCAAAGGGCGGCGATTTTGAGTGGCGGCAGCGTACACCGAGTGAGAGGATTTGGGGATTTTCGGGTGAGGAAAAACGAGAAGGGAGAGAGAGGGCCAAATAGGCCAAATGAGGAGACCGGCCAGCAATTTTACTAGTTAAAAAAAAGAAGAAGAAAGAAAAGAAAGAAAAGAAGAAGAAGAAAAGAAGAAATAAAAAGGAAGCAATTTCACTTAATTTTCTTTAATTCTTTTTCCTTTAGGAAGTACTTAAAACCTAAATTGTTTTATTCAGGAAAAGGAAAAAAATAGTGGTTGCAAATTAAAAATTCACCTTAGAAATTTAATTATTTCCCTTAATATAGGGATCATAATTGGAACATAGGTTAAATTGTTAAGTCAAGTAAAATGGTTTGAGCAATACTTTAAGTGAAGTAAATTAATGTTAAAAGACTAAGGTTTGAATGCTCTTCTAAGTAATTCTAAATCTTCAAAAGAAATACTTGAGAGATCTATAGCTAAAATCCTTTCAAGCAATTTAAATACACCATTTTCGCATATATGCATAATGCCATGTCATTTGCATTCATGCTCGGAAAATTTCTGGATAAGTCCTTATCAGACTATATTGCTTTTTCTTCAGAAGTCAGAGTTCAGCAAGTAGAACCGTCAAACTCCACTACTTATCCGTTACTAGGCAAGTCTAGTTTCTTGTTCATATCCGTTGAGAACGCCTTCCAAAAATTTCCTTCTTGTCTATAACATGCACAAAACAAAAACCTATTTTCTAAAGAACAATCAATTGTTGTTTTATTTTGATCGCTCGTTTTTGGGCGTGATCATGGTGGGTGTTGAAATCCTTGAAAGGTGCCGGAGGCACATGGGGTGGTGGATTTCATCACACGGGTTTGTTTCATGTAAGGTTAAACAACAACTGATTGATTGTGCTTAAGCACCGTAGCGATCGCGCATACCACATACCCTCTATGGGCGGGGCTGAGCTAAAGTACCTTCGCCCTAGGTCATACTGCCCCCGAGAAAGGAAGCCCTCAAAGTTGGATCTATAAGATCAACTGTTGGGAAGGTGGCGTTAGCCGTTGGCTATCCACAAAGCGTTGAATCTGTAAGATCAACGGCATGGCTGGTGGTCCCTGGCCTGTTGTGCGGGATTGCGACGTGGAGTATGACTGAGCGGGTGGCGAAACGGCTCTGTGACTTTACGGTCTGGTTGTGCATGTGACGACATGAACACCACGACTATTGGTCGTTTGTGGGTACAGTTGCACACCTCTGCAGAGTGTAACAAAGTGTGGCTGAGTCACTCCATGTTCCTGGTTGGAACTGCGAACGCGGCAGGAAAGGGATTCATCGGGAATCCTAGCAGCCTGCGAGACATGAGATCATAGTCTCTTAATTAAAACTTGACTCTCTTACCTTACAAAATTGCATTGCTTTTGGAGAGCATTGCTGTTCTCAGTAGATAGTACATCAAACACCTCTTTGCTATTCCTGGACTTGTTGAGTACCTTTTGTACTCATCCCTCTATCTAATTCCTTTGAGTAGACTATGAGCCGACGACGGAGGAAGAGGTGATCTACGTCGAGGTCGACGGTGAAGTTCCCCAAAACAGGCGACGACGAAGGAGGACGAAGCCGTCGACTACTACGTCGAGTTCCGCGACGAGAACAATACCGAGTAGAATAGTAGATCGTAGGAGTTGATAGGTATAGAAAGACTTTTGCTGTAACCAAACAATAACGGTTTTAAATTCCCCGTACTTTTGGGAATATGTTGTAAGACTTTATGTTGTATTTCGAGTTTGTAAATTAAGTTTATAATATATGGACCACTGCAATGTTTCTGGTGTGCTACTCTATACGACATATTGAAGATGAGAAGGCACTTCGTCTTCAATATGTTAAGACCGGCATATTATCCAAGAGGGTAGTATGTGGGTTGCCGCATAAAGGGTATGAGTGTGGAGGCTTTTTTTGCTTTTTTCCTTTCTGATTTCTGTAATAAGTTGTGAACCATATGATGAGGACATGGCCCCTCCGGATACGACCATACTTATTGTCCAAGAGAAGATTCAAGCTTAAGCCAAGACAAGGAGCAGCAAGAGAGTGATTATCAACATTCATATTCCTAAATACAAGTGGAAGATCAAGATTAAAGAAGGCTGAATAATGCATGTGGATGATTCATTGCTCACTACCTTCTACAAGCAAGCCATGCCTCCATGAGATGAAGATGAAGTGTGGCATGAACCTATACCGATATGAAGATGTCACACACTCATGCCACATCCAAAAGGGGTCTGAAAGAGTCCTAGGGGTTTCCGACACCCCTTGGCTGAAATCCCCTCATCCCTCACGTCCTCCCCTTGGTCTTCCTCATAAATACCTCTTAGGGTCTCAAGAAATAGTCGGGTTTTGTTTACTGAAAACTCAGCCACGATGTTACTTCGTGTGCGTCAATTGTGTGTAATGACCAGTTGTTAAGGCCACTTTCCATAACCCTAATTTATCTAGTACTTCATCCATCTTTGCAATTCAGATTGTTATTGTCATAATTCTGGCTTGTTCTTCGATTGCTAGTAGGGATTAGAACCTCATGTCCAGATTGGTTGTGCTTCCGGCATTGTCAATAACCTACCGGAGTTGATTTATCCATTGCTAAGGTGCATCATTGTCATATGGTGTAGTCGAATCATCAAAGTCGTCTCCACAAATCATTAGTTACCATTCTAATCGAAAGATTGGGACACCCAAAGTGCTATCACCATATCTATGCTAATGGAGGAGATGCTAATGTTTGGCACTCAAGATTATGTTATTAATTTTGGCTTTCCAGCATGAATTTATTTCTGAAATTTTCACTAGTCAAATGTTCAAAGTGTCATAGTTGTGTGCTATCCAAGAAAGCTCGTAAGCCCCACTAGGCACCCGAGGAGAGAAACTTAGCACCTCTAGAACTTATACGTTCAGATCTTCGCGAGATAAATGGTGTGTTGACAAAAGGTGGAAAGAAATATTTCATGACTTTGATTGATGATGCTATCAGATTTTGTTATGTGTATCTCTTGAAATCTAAAGATGATCGGGCTTTCAACTACTTTAAAATCTATAAGGCAGAAGTTGAAAATCAACGAGATAGAAAGATCAAAAGAGTTAGATCGGATCATGATGGAGAATACTTCTCAAATGAGTTCAACTCCTTTTCTGAGGAACATGGAATCATCCATGAGATGACACCACCCTATTCAACCATATCAAATAGGTTGCCAAAAGGAAGAATCGTACTTTGGCTAACTTGGTTAACGCCATTTTAGACACTGCTGGATTATCTATAGCATGGTGGGGGAGACCATATTGGCTACAAGTCATGTCCTAAATAGAGTTTCCACTAAGAATAAAGAGAGAGTTTCCACTAAGAATAAAGAGAGAACTCCTATAAGGGATGGGAAGTAACGAAGCCATCACTTTCTTTCTTGCGCACATGGAGGTGCTTGGCAAAAGTCAATGTAAGCACAAGTTCAGACCTAAAACTTTGGATTGTGTCTTTATAGAATATGCTCATCGAAGCATTGCTTACAAATACTTAGTGGTCAAATCTGAGGTACATGACATGCATGTCGGTAAAATAATAGATTCTCAAGATGCGACGTTCTTTGAGAACATCTTTCTAATGAAGGATATGCCTAGCACTTCTAGTCAAGCATAGCGTTTGACTCCTGAACCCATCATCCCCATTGAGTACTTTGAACAAGCACATGAGGAAATCCCTGAGGAGGATGACAGTGGTGCTCCTAAGAGGAAAAAGAGATAGAGGATTGCATAATCCTTTAGTAATAATTTCACTGTGTACCTTGTGGATGATACTCCTAAGACCATTTTAGAAGCATATGCATCTCTAGATGAAGACAACTGGAAGGAAGCTGTCCCTAGCAAAATCGTTTCCATTGTCGCTCACGGAAACTTGGGAAATCACTAATCGTCCCTACAGTTGTAATCCGGTAAGGTGCCAGTGGGAATTCAAGAAGAAGCTTAGGCATAATGGTATTATTGAGAAGTACAAGACTCGGCTTGTGGCCATAGGTTATACCCAAAAGAAAGTGAATACTTCTTTGATAATTACTCACATGTTGCCAGGTTGACCACAATAAGAGTGCTAATATATTTGGCTGCCTCCATGATCTTCTCATTCATCAAATAAATGTTAAGACGACTTTTCTTAATAGAGAGTTGGAGGAGAAAATCTATATGGAACAACCTGATACATTTGTTGTAAATGACAAGAATGAAAGGTTTATAAGTTACTCAAGTCTTTGTACAGCCTCAAGCAAGCACCTAAGCAATGGCATGAGAAGTTCGACATAACTTTGACATCTATAGGTTTCGTAGGAAACGAAGCTTATATGTGTGTGTACCGTTATGCTAGGGGTGAGGGAGTGATCATGTGTTTGCATGTCGATGACATACGCATTTTTGGGAGTAATCTTGATGTGATAAAGGAGGCTGATGAATTTCTGTCTCAAAGTTTTAACACGAATGATACGGGAGTAGATGATATTATTCTTAACATTAATCTAATAAAGGGTGAGATGAGATTACTCTCTTGCAATCCCATTATGTGGAGAAGGTTCTGAGCCACTTTGGCTACATGGACTGCAAGTCTTCTCCAACACCCAATGATCCTAGTGTAATGCTTTGAAAGAATCATAGAATCGCTAGGCATCAATTGAGATATTATCATATTATTGGATCGCTTATGTACTTAGCTAGCGCTACAAAGCCTAACATCTCTTTTACTGTGAGCAAATTGAGCCGGTTTGTCTCCAATTTGGGAGATGATCGTTAGCGTGCTCTTGAAAGAGTGATGCGCTATCTAAAAGGTACAATGAGCTATGAAATTCACTATACTAGGTACCCATGCGTACTAAAGGGATATAGTGATTCCAAATGGATTTCGGATAAGAACGAAATCAAAGCTACGAGTGGATATGTATTCACTCTTAACAGTAGAGCTATTTCATGGAGATCTTGCAAATAGACTATTTTGACGAGGTCAACCATGGAGGTAGAGCTCACAGCACTAGATACAACTATTGCTGAGGCAGAATGGCTACTTGAGCTCTTGATGGATTTGTCGGTAGTTGAAAAACCGATACCGGCTATCGTCGTGAATTGTGATAACAAGATAATCATCGTAAAAGTGAATAGTATAACGAATAACATGAAATCCTCGAGACATGTGAAAAGACGCATGAAGCCTATCAAGAAATTAAAAAACTCCAGACTGATAGCTTTCGAATACATCCAAACATTTAAGAATCTAGCGGATCCCTTTACGAAGGGCTTATCACGAAATGTAATAGATAATGCATTGAAGAAGGTGTGTACGTATGAGACCTACATGGGTTACACCATAGTCAGGGCCGGCCCATAGCCTGGGCAAACGGGGCGACCACCCTGGGCCCCCAAGAGGCAAGGGCCTCGGTCCAGGTAGTGCTAGTATATTTCTAGTGTTTAGGCCCAAATAGTTTAGAGAAAAATAAAATGGCCCAAGCTGTAGGACTTAGTCCAGTTCACACAACAAATGCATCACGTACAGGCTCTGATTATGTATGGGAAAAATCAAATGATCAGACTCCTCAAGTCTTCCTATCGCATATTCATCTTCTCAGGACCTGTATCTTCCCCAAAATTCCTGAATAGCACAATCGCTCCCGTGCGGCTATGCCTTCCTTAGGTTGCACCCGGCCATTAATGGAGGCAAATGATGCGGTTCCATCGTTTCCAATCAACTCTTTTTCAATTTTCAACGGTTCTACTCGTTCCCCATCACATAGCCGTTTTAGAGATCAGATGCAAGTGTAGAGATGGTATGTGTTCATCCCTCCTCTTCCTTAATTCACTGTTAAATAGAGATATAGACTATTTTCTAAATATTTTGATTGCTTATCGAATTTTGTTTACTGTACCCATGACTAAAGCGTCAGCTGAAAAAAGCTTTTCAAAGTTGAAATTATTGAAGAACTATTTAAAATCATCAATGTCACAACAAAGGTTGAATGGTCTCGCTACTTTATGCATTGAGAAGGAGAAGTTAGATGAGATAAATATCGATACAATTATTACTGACTTCGCTTCTAGAAGTGTTAGAAGAAATTACAAGATCTGATCGTTGATCTGAATTGTAGTGCCCAATTTGTTTTACTATGCTATTATAATATAAAGTATTTTTATTATTTGTGTGTGTGAAAAAAAAGCTCACATTGTTGTGTCGCCCTAGGGCCCCCTATATCTATGGCCCGGCCCTGACCATAGTGGTAACTCAACCTATGTGATCAGAAAATTCTGTGAAATAGGATCTAGGAAAAACAAGCTATTGGTTAATAAGAGCAGATTAAATTACGACCCACTCCGCTAGAGATTAATGAGGAAAACGTAAAATGGCTTGCAGGTTAATCGCAGGAGTTACAACAGCATGTTACTAGAAAATTAATTGCAGCCCGTTGCTCTCTCCCTACCGTGTGACTATAAAAATAGGATACAGGAGAGGGACAGAGACACGGAGCAAGAGCAAGCTTTCCTCCTCCTCTACCTCGCAAACTCCCACTTTTCTTTTACCATTTTGGGCTACTCCTGTAACTTTAACTTGTGATATTGTGCAAAAAATATTTAGAGGCTTTTCATAAAAGATATTTTTGTAATATCATAATTTTATAGTTTTATACCACATGTTTATATGTAAACTAGCAGTCAAAGTTGTTATATTCATGTCTCAAACATCATCTATTTATCGATTAAAGGAGTATTTAAATCAGAATATGTCTTTTTTCATAATTAGCGCAAACGGCTTGATATGTCCGATGTAACAATGAATATATAAATCGAGAAGCATGCCATCTGTCCTATAACTATTATAAACTGCAAGTACACGAACATAGCAGTCAATCTCCAAAGAAACGGTGTACGTACATATATATAGATTAATGGCTCGACAGTTTCAAATAATGCACTGATCCCATCCCACTGATCTTCCATTCAAAGATACAATTGTGAAATTTGGAGAAACGTCTCATCTTCGTAAATACCGTGTTGGTTTGTATTTGTGATGGAATAGAATATACTAAACTGTTTACAACTTGCACTCTAAGACACATAGCTAAAGGCTGTTACGATCTCAACCATAACGGTTCTGATATGTAACAATCTGTTACACATATTCTAACATCCTCTTCAATTATAACTAATCTATGTTAAGATTATGTCTAAAGTTTTCCAACGGTCATGCCGCTAAAGCTTTAGTGAAGCCATCCACCACTTGATCTTGTGAAGGAATAAACCAAATACCCAGCAACTTATGTGCTACTCTTTCTCTCACAAGTTGATAGTCTACTTCAATGTGTTTAATTCTAGCGTGAAACACAAGGTTAGCGGAAAGATATGTCGCAGCTATGTATCACACCGAAGACAAGCTGCTCTTGGCTGAGATACCGACAATTCCTTCAACAATGTTTGAATCCATAACTTTAGAAGTGACATTTGCTAATGACTTTTATTCTGCTTTGATACTTGAACGTGACATAGTGGCTTGTTTATGTCCACTGAGATAAAATTATCTCCAATGTAAATAGCAAAACTGCCTGTTGATTATCTGTCATCTAGACTACCTACCCAGTCAGCATTTGAGAAAGCACTCAGAAGTGTAGACTTGTTTTCTTAATTCGGATGCCAAGGGTCATAGTTTCTTTGAGATACCTCAATATTCTTTTTACAGATGCTCAATAAAGGGTAGTAGGAGCATGCAAGAACTGACATACTTTGTTAACAGAAAAAGTTATGTTTGGTCTAGTTAGAGTAACATGCTATAGAGCTTGGACTATACTCATGTACCTTGATGCATCGTCACAACTAAAGGCCTGCCCATCATGAAATGAGAGTTTTATGGAAGTAGATAGCGGGGTACTCACTGCTTTGTAGTCCTTCATGCCTACACTCATCAAGAGATCTGAAGCACATTTTTCCGCCGCACCTCAATGTCTGAAAAATAATGCAAACTCCCTAGGTCTTTGAGTGCAAAGTCGGACTGAAGATTTTGTAGGAGAGCATCAACAGCCTGATCTGAGGAACTAGCCACAATAATATCATCTACATAATCAACATAACGATGATAATCTCCCTTTTGTTGAAGAAGAACAGCGAGGTGTCAGCTTTGGAAGCCATAAAACCAATACTCTGAAGTTTTGAGCTGAGACAAGAGTACCATGCTCTAACGCCTGTTTTAAGCTATACAAAGCTTTATCAAGCTTACACACAGAAGGAGTAGCAGAATATTTTTCATAACCTGGAGGTTGTCGCATATGGACCTCATCTTCCATACTCCATGAAGGAAAGCATTCTGCACATCTAGCTGGTGAAAACTCCAATTTCTAGAAACTACTATAGCCAACACAAGTCTGATGGTAGCTGCTTTAACGAAAGGGCTAAAAGTATCCTCATAATCAATACCATAACATAGTTTAAATCCTTTCACTATAAGGTGAGCTTTATATTGATCAATACTGCCATTAGACTTTTGTTTTACTTTATAAACCCACTTACAGTCAATGTTATTGCACCCATCGTGTTCAGGAACAAGATGTCAAGTGTTGTTCCTCGTAAATGCATCATATTCTTCATCTATAGCCTTTTTCTATCAAGGATCTATGAGCGCTTCTTGCGATGATTCAGGCTCACCGGTGCTACAGAAATTACCATAGCGAATGCAACCATCAGTAAAATCTTTGGTTTGAAATTACTATAGTGTGGACAAGACGGAGCCACAACAGGCTCTATAGCCCAACTGCCCGCAGAAGATCCAGGCGTGGCAGCCACAGAACATCCCCTGGACACCACAGGGCTGTTGTCGCTGGGAGATGCGAGTGCAAAGGATCCCATCACTTGGCCCGAGGAAGATGCAGAAGTGCCGCTCGCCGCGTGCAGGGGCGACACGTCACCCAGCGTGTGATCCGAGAGATGGGGTGCTAGATCCGAGCCAAATTTGCCTATGCCAGGGGACAGCGGGGCAGCTATATCAGTTGCATCAGCTATGACGAGGAGATCCTCTCCGGGAATTGCACAAAGGTTCATCCGGCGCATAAAATGATGATTATTTGGTAGATTTCCTTCTATTTCATGCACGGGACATCCACAAGGCAAAGTATTATATGGGTCATACATATGATCAACACCCCATTCAGTACCCCCATGATTTGGATTGCGAATATTGGAAGAAAGATGCAAAATTACTGCACGAAGACGGGTGAAAGGACCGAAGGTGTCGACTAGAGGGGGGGTGACTAGGAGACTAATTAAATTTACTTCTTTTAGCTTAGATTATCAAATTAAGACTTAGCTAGTTGCAAGGATAAGCTAGCTGTGTGACAGGTGAACAGCACAGGCAATATATGATGTATAAATTAACACGTAGCTGTCACACAGGTAGCTAACACAGGTAAGCTAAAAACTTAGATACAAAGAGAAAACTGAACAGCTGTGTAACAGATAGCTGACACAAGTAAGAGATATGATCTACAGCAACTGTGACACAGCTAAGCTAACACAGGTGAAAATTTGATCTATCACAGATAAACAGAACATATCTAAGAACACACAAGCATACAGATAGAGCAAGTAAATAGGAGCAACACAATGAGTACTCAGAGAGACAATGTGTTTTTCACCGAAGTTCCCTACTCTTTACAGAGAGGTACATCTCTGTTGGAGAGGCTACTCCGAAGAGATCGCCAGTACTGATCGTGCTTGTTCTCCGAGTACCTGAGTGATCAGGCCTCTTGCTTTGCTTGTGGAAGTCCTTGAGCCTTGCAGCAGGTAGACTTCGGATCACCTTCACAAACTACTGGTTCAGCCCACACAAGCTTGGGTGATACCAGCAACTCCTACGCCCGTCTAGGAGTAGACACTCCAAGAATAACAGAATCGGCAGCAACGACTCTTAGAGGAACCAATCCTCTTTGCTCAAAAGCTCTAACTCTCTTAGGAAGTTTGGTTTTTGTTCAGAAGGTGAGAGGCTTGCAACAGTCGAACATGATTCACTGGTTTAAGCAAGGTTAAGATCGAAGACCTCCCCTGGTCCCCTATTTATAGGGTTCACAGGCACCTGACAGTTACACTGTTGCCACGTAGGATTGAGTGAGTCACCGGTGACACAGCCAGTCACAACGCACAACTGTAACCAGCTCAGGCAGATCGACACCTGTGTCACCGGAGGCACACACAGGTGAACCCTTCACTGACGTAGCCTAACTACTCAGCCCGATCTTGGCACATCACATGCCCTCAGCGCACAACTAACTCTGATCCCTAATAAGGAGAGAACCTCCGATAGTCTTCTGACTCAGCAGACAAACTATCGCAATGTAGGTCCCTTAGCATTTACAAGCTCTCCCCTGGTACAGAGATGTACCTGAGTCATAGAGCGCCAGACCACCTATGACACAGCTGTGTCACACCGGTGACTCTAACCTCTAGGGTTTTTCCACTGCTAGCACTGCAGAGTGCTAGCACAAGCTAGTTTCACACTTGTGCAAAACTGTTATTATAGGGCCACTGACCTCAAAGCATCAGTGCCACTGTCGCGGGGATTTCGCGGCAATATACATTTGTAGTGGGATTTGGGGGAACGCGTAAGGAAGATTCAAGCGGGTTCACGCAAGAAGTTTTTACCCAGGTTCAGGCCCTCCAATGACGGAGGTAATACCCTACTCCTGCTGTTTGTATTGCTAGCCTTGCGCGAAGGAGATTACAAGAGGTTGAAGATGAAGTCTAGCTTATGTCTCTGGAAAAGAATCTCCCCCCTCTGCATGGGGTGCTCTGCCTTATATAGGCTGTACATGTGCCAACTCGGCCAGTCGGCTGAGCTACAGTAACCGAATAAATTAATGGTGGCATTTATACTGTGTAACCGACCGAGTAGCACTAGTCTTCAAGTAGGCGAAACGTATGTCTTGATGGAATCGTAACGCCTGCCTTGATGGCACTCGGATGTTGCTGCCGTGCAGGCCTTGCTTGGGCCTTCATCCGAGTGGGCCTACATGGAGCTCCCCGGGCCTGTTGGGCCGACTCGTTGTGCTGGGCCTACCCGGATGGGCTCTCCTCGTCAGTAGCCCCCGAGTGCTTCGAGGTCTCGACAAGAATGCCGACTGGGGAGCAAGTTGCTCATGCCCAAGTCGCTGGTGGAGAGACCTTGATGGACTCCCATGATACCTGAAAAAAGGTTAGATTTGTGCTAAGTATTAGGAATTCGGTGATACCCGCGCTTTCCGGCTGGGGAAGTCGGCTAGTGGCCTTCCGGGAGGCGTATCATGAATTTCGAGTGAACCCGAAATAGCGCCTGGCATGTCCGAGTGAACCGCTGCCATCTTGTGCCCGTAGGGAGGACGCCTTCGATCTTCAGCTTCGAAACCGAGTCCTCGAACTCCGGCATTGAGTCCCGAATCGGTGAACCATTTCGCGCCGCTGCGGCATCCAGCTCTGATTCAAGGACCGTTTTTCACCGCTGTGGATGCCGGGTTCATCCTTAGCTTGGGTGTTGCCGAGTGACCTACGAACCCTGTTGGGTCGGCCATTGGCACCCTTTCGCAGAGCCAGTCTGCTTCCGAGTGTGGCGGCTTGTGCGCCTCGGAATTGTTTGATGGAATCAGTTCAATTCGTGACGTGTCCTAGCGATCCAAGCCGACTTCAATCCGACTCGGCTTCCGAGTGATTCGACTCGATCGAATCGAACCTGGTCGAAGCCGGCTTGTGTCACACGGTATCGTTTTGACTGTGCCCGACGTCGTCTCAGCATTTAATGCGCGCAGTCGGTTGGACAGAGCGCCTGCAGCGCTGCAGCGCAATGATTTCGCCTCGAGTCCCGCCCGAGGCGTGCCCGAGACATCCGCTGCCGCTGCTCTGACTTCGCGTGACGTCCGAGGCGACGGTTCATCATGACTGCGCTCGAATCACGCGGGCGGCGCGCGCGGGATGGCTGCTGACGTAATGCTCGCCGGTCACGTCGCCTGGGATGCCGCGCCGTGGCGAAAAAGGCGCCCGAATCCCGCGGGTTCGCGCGTGCGGGACGGCAGTTGCCGCGGCGGTTTGCTGCCACGTCGGATGCACGATTGCAGCCAGTTTGCCTTCCCCCGGCTATAAAACAGAGCGCAGGGCGGCCGCGTTTCGCATCTGGTTTCGCTTTCCTCGCACTCAAAACCTTTTGCCTCCGGAGCTCCGCCACCGCACACTTCTTCCCGAAAGAAAAAACTCTCTCGTCATCATTCATCAGCCGTCGACCACGTCTCGCGCCGGCAAAGGCAAGAAGGCCGACACTTCCTCTACCGCCGCCGCCGCCGATGGGTGGAAGAAAGGAGATTGGGTCCCGTCGGTTGTCACCGACCGGATCCTCCTCGGATTCGCCAGCGTAGGCCTGCTGCCAACGGGAACCATCGGCAACTGGAGGGCGCCGTTCCAGGAGGAGAAGCCCGCTCCACACCCGCACGAACGCGTGATGCTCGTCCCGTTCATCGAGCGGGGCCTCTCACTGCCACCACACGACTTCTTGCGCGGCCTCTTCTTCTTCTACGGCCTCCAACTCCATCACCTGAGCCCCAATGGCGTTCTGCACATTGCGTGTTTTATCACGCTGTGCGAATGCTATTTGGGGACTCGGCCTCACTGGGGGCTGTGGAAGAAGATCTTCACGGTGAAGGCGCAACCCATCAAGGCCGACGACCGACTGTCCATCTGCGGGGGAGCCGGAATCCAAGTCAAAGCCGGCGCCAAATACTTGAAGTTGCAGCTCCCGGACACTGTGCGGAGGTGGCAGGACGGGTGGTTCTACTGCCCGGATGAGCGCACGCCGACTGGCCACGAAGGGCTTCCCCCGTACACCGAAGGTCCTCCCGAGTGGCAGAAGCGTTGGAGCACCAAGCCCTCCAGCGAGGAGATGCCCGAAGTCGACCGACTCCTGAAGAGAATCGCGAGACTTCAGGAAAAAGGACTCACGGGCACCGACCTCATCTCTACTTGGCTGATTCGGCGCATCCAACCACTTCAAGCCCGAGCGCACCCGATGTGGGAGTACTCAGGCTCGCACGACTCAACGAGGGTGTCGGCCGAGGGGCTTTCGGACGACGTTTTCCTGGAGCTCCTGAAGAACTTGACCAAAGAGCGAACCGGGCTCACCCGGACGCCACATGTGATTCCGTATTCGAATGCCGTCCCCCCGCCAACTGTAAGTGACTTATATTCTGAGTCGGGCTCTTGGATTTTGTTGTTCATTTGTTTCTCCTAACATCAAGTCTTTCGATGCTGCAGAACTTCCTTGACTTCAACTCCATGCCGCCACTCCCCGAGCAGAGCTCGGCTCCGGCGACACTGGACGACGCAGAAGTCGACGAGGAAGCCCCCGAGGGCGGTATCCAGATCGACTCGGACACCGAGTCGGAAGGGTCCTTCCAAGTCGTCAAACGGAGGCGTGACGACGACGCCACCGGATCCAAGACCTCGCAGGCGGTGGCGGAGCCGGCTCAGGCGAATCCGGCTGCCAAGCGGGCACGAGCCGCACCTGCCGGCACCGCGGCACCGGCTCCGACTCCGCCTGCTAAGCCGAGTGCGCCACAGCCGGCACTCGCCGGTTCCTCCGGGGGTCCGCCCGCCCCGGGAAACCGAAGAAAAAGATGAACCCCACAACCACCAGGTACGAGTTCTTTTGCCTCATACTCCAGTCGAAGTAGGTTGGTGAAGATGCTGACATCGGTTTTTGCTTTTGACATTGCAAAGTCCAAAAGAAGTTCTCCGATAAAGGAGACCCTTCAGTCGGCACTCCCGCGGCCCCGACTCCAGTTCCGCCGCCGGAGTCAGCTCCCCCAACTCCGACTGCAACTGAGCCCAGTGCTCCGACACCAACCGTCCCCGCTGTGGAAGCGGAATCGGCCGCGGGTGCCGAGTCGACCGTGCCTCCGGCTGCGGCTGCGCCAAGCACGCCGCAGCCCGTTGCCCCATGCCACAGCCTGCCGCTTCCGCGAAGGAGGTGCCGGAGTCGGATGTGGGCGCCGGGTCAGCCGAGGCTCCGGCTGACAACCGCAGCTTCTGCCAACTCCTGCCAGCGAGGAGATGACGGAGCCGGCGGCTGCAGCCGGTGCCGACTCCTCTGAGCCGGCAAGCGGAGCCGGAGGTCAACTCGTCACCGAGTCTCCTCCGGTGGCCAAGCAGAGCCTGGCCCTTGACTCCGACTCCCGCGGCTGAAGAGCCGGCGCCGGCTTCGTCTGGAAGCCTCGTCCCCGCGCTGCTGCTGCCGAGTTGCAGCACGGGGCACTTGACGGCTGCGAAAGAAGCCACCGACCACGTCGCTGCCCTTAGCTCTAAGCTTAGGGATTTCGCCGACGTGGCCAAGTCCTTGGCACACTCGGCCGAGGTTCTCGAGTCCTCCATCGGGGTAAGTTTTACTTTCAGCTTTGCTTATTTCTTAACACTGGGAGCGCGCTCAGCGCACCCAGTGGGTGTAGCCCTCGAGTCTCCAGCTGACTAGTTGAGTCGGTTGGAAACTTATTAATTCGGGTACTGACAAATCTTTTCCTTATCCAGGCTCCCATCCGGCTCAGCGGAAACGGCCCGGCCCTCATGGAGAAGAACGCCTCTCTCGAGAAGGCGTTGGCCGCAGAAAGGGCCAAGAGTCGGCGGCTTGAAGAGAAGCTCGCCGCCCTCGGGAGTAAGTATCCCGGTCTTCAGCTCCTTTACCTTAGAAGTTTTACTAGTATTGACTTTATTGAGTCGGCAGACATCGAAGCCGAAAACGCTCGACTTCAAAAGAAATGAAGTCGATGATCCCAATGGTCAAAGTAACACAGATGCTCGACGCCAAAGTGGTCGAGTATGAAGACAAGTTGCTCAAAGCTCGTGAACAGATGAAGGCCGCCGCCATGCTGCAGTCGGAGCATGAGAAGCTGGTAGCGTAGTACGAGCAGTTGCAGGCCGCAAACAAGAAGCTGCAGGCGGCCGTCGACGACTTCTCCAGGAAGATGACCGAGTCGCAAAAGCGACACGCCGTGGTCATCACCGACTGGGAGAAGCGCGAGGGAGAGCTCATAAGCCAACTCAAGAAGGCTAATGAAACTCTACTCGGTAAGCCCCCGAGTCCTTTACTTCTCTCTTTTTGCGCGCTTCATTTTTCATTTCCTTTGCAATAATTTGCACCCAGATGCTTGCCCAGAACTGGAGGAGCAAGCGAGGTAGGCGGCGCTCCGACTTCGCGCGCTATCCAACCCGGCGGGGTCAGTTCTCGACGCACTCTGGACACCCGAGCTGATGTCCGGCTGCGTCGTGACCATGGAGGACCGACTCCTCCAAGTCAAGAGTTTGGTGCAGAGCATGAAGTCGGCTGCTCAAAGCCTCTGCACCAAACTATGGCCCAGAGAAGAGCCGGGTTCCAGCATCTTCGCCCTCGCCGACAAGCTCTCGCAGGGCTCGGCGGAGGTGGAGAAGTGGAAGGAGTCGGCAGCCCGCTCGGGAGCCGGCATGGCGCTGGCAATGGTGTTGGCACACCATCCTGACGCAGATGTCGATAGCATCTTTGCTGGGGCCCCAGTCGACGAGGAGGGTCAGTCGGTGAACCCTCTGGAGCTCCTTCCCCGAGTCCGCGCCGCAGCTAGCCGGATCGCCGACTTCACCGACCTGGATGAGCGCATAGAAGCAACTCCAGAAGAATAATAAAAAATTATCATGTAATATCTCTCGGTATGCCGAGTAGAAAAAATGTAAAGACTTTTGCTTTGAATGAAAATGCTTTTTCGATTCATTTTGATTTTCGCACAAGTTATTTGATTCGTTCGAATTTGTTTTTTCCGCCGAGTCGGATCCTTTCGCGTGCAGGCCGACCTTTAGCTTTTGCTCTTGCCAACCGGACAGCCGGGTTGCGACTGTAGTTGGGGACGAAGAGTGGGCCTTAGGTACCGTATACGTCTACTTAGACGCTCGTGTAGAAACAAAGTTAGGAGATTCGAAATAACTTGCGCCGAGTGAGAAATCACCCAGTGGGTTTGTGGTAGCTTCCGGGGGTTGCCCGAAGTGAAGCCACTCGGTTTTATTAGACGTAGCCCCCGGGGGTTGCCCAAGGGAACGTAGTCGGAAAATGAAAATTAAATAAACAAAGTGCTTCCTGAGTGCCGCTCGAAGGAAACAAATATTTATTTATAATGAAACAACGAACTGTTGGAAGTACAAAGTTTAAGTGTAAAAGGGACGGAGCTGAGCAATGTTCCAAGTCCGTTCAGTGATCGAGCCGGTTGCCGGGTTCTCCAGTCGATACGTGCCGTTGTGCAGCACCTGGTTGATGATGAACGGGCCTTCCCAAGGCGGAGACAACTTGTCCATGCCCGCCTTGTCTTGGATCAGTCGGAGAACCAAATCTCCTTTGTTGAAGACTCGGCCCCGAACTTGCCGACTGTGGTAGCGGTGCAAGTTCTGCTGATAAATAGCCGAGCACGAAAGGGCGAATTCCCACGCTTCCTCCAAGAGGTCGAGGTTGTCTTGTCGCGCCGACTCTGCATTCTTTTCCACGTATGCTGCCACCCGCGGGGAGTCGTGGAGGATGTCACTCGGGAGGACGGCTTTGGCTCCGTAAACCATGAAGAAGGGCGTGTAGCCTGTCGACCGGTTTGGAGTCGTCCTTAAACTCCAGAGGACAGACGGAAGCTCATCGATCCAAGAGCCGGTGGCCCGTTGCAATGGGACTAACAACCTGGGTTTGATACCTTGGAGAATTAGAGAATTGGAACGCTCGACTTGTCCGTTGGACTGCGGATGAGCCACGGAGGTAAAGTCGATCCGGATTCCATGATCCCGGCAAAAGTGGCGGAAGACTTCAGAAGTGAAGTTCTTGCCATTGTCGGTGATGATGCTATGAGGAACACCGAATCGGAAGACGACTCCCTTCATGAAGTTGACGGCAGTCGGTCCATCAAGTTTCATGATTGGCTTGGCTTCGATCCACTTCGTGAACTTGTCCACTGCCACAAGGAGATGAGTGAAGCCTCCTCGGGCTGTCTTAAGCGGACCCACCATGTCGAGTCCCCACATAGCAAAAGGCCATGTGATTGGAATGGTCTTGAGCGCGGTAGCCGGTATATGCGATCGACGGGCATACCTCTGACACCCTTCGCAAGTTCGGACGAGTTCCTCCGCATCAACATGTGCACTGAGCCAGAAGAAACCGTGACGAAAGGCTTTGGCGACCAAGGCCCGTGACGAAGCATGGTGGCCGCAAAGTCCCGAGTGGATTTCCTCAAGCAACATTCGGCCTTCTTCCGGTGAAATGTAACGCTGGAAGATTTCAGTGGTGCTGCGCTTGTAAAGCTCACCATTAATGATGGTGTAAGCTCGGGCACGGCACACGATGCGGCGCGCTTCAGTCGGATCCTTAGGCAGCTCCTTGCGCAAAAGGTAGGCAAGGAACGGCTGAGTCCAAAGGGGGATGACCGCCAAGACGTCTTCTTGGGCCGGTTGGGCCGGTTCAGGGTGTGGCGACCCGGCTTCCGATGACTCGGCTGCCGACTCCAACTTGACGGATGGCTGGAAGAGTTGCTGAAGGAACACTCCAGGTGGTACTTTTTCTCGAGCGGAGCCGATCCTGGCGAGGGAATCGGCTGCCTCGTTATCTGCTCGACGAACGTGGTGAAGTTCGAGGCCATCGAAGTGTCCTTTCAGCCGGCGCACAACAGCACAGTACGCCACCATGGTGGAATCTTTGGCATCCCACGTCTTCATTACTTGCTGCACCACCAGATCCGAGTCGCCGCGGCAAAGGAGTCGCCGAATGCCGAGTGAAACTGCAATGCGCAAGCCATGCAGTAACGCCTCGTATTCCGCCACGTTGTTGGAGGCGGCGAAGTGGATCTGCAGCACGTAATTCAGCTTGTCGCCCCGGGGGGAGATGAGGACGACTCCAGCCCCCGTGCCTGCGAGCATCTTCGAGCCGTCGAAGTACATGATCCAGTGCTGCAAATGCACCTGAGTCGGAAGGGACTGGCTTTCAGTCCACTCGACGATGAAGTCTACAAGGGCTTGCGACTTGATTGCCTTGCGGGGCTCGTAGTTGATATCATGCGGCATGAGTTCTATCGCCCACTTAGCGACTCGGCCCGTGGCATCCCGATTGTTGATGATATCAAACAAAGGGGCATGACTAACCACGGTGACTGAGTGGGCCTGGAAATAATGCACCAGCTTCCGAGTCGCCAGGAACACGCCATAGACGAGTTTCTGGTAGTGCGGGTCGCGCTGCTTTGACTCGGAGAGGACTTCGCTGACGTAGTAGACGGGTCGCTGCACTTTCTGTACTCGGCCTTCTTCTGCACGTTCCACCACTAGAACAACGCTGACCACTTGATTCGTGGCCGCGATGTACAGCAGCATGGGTTCTCCCTCCATCGGTGCAGCAAGAATTGGAGGTGTTGACAGAAGGCGCTTGAGATCCTCGAAGGCCTGTTGAGCCTCGTTCGTCCACTCGAAGGAGTCGGATTTCTTGAGGAGTCGGTAAAAAGGCAAGGCCTTCTCACCGAGTCGAGCAATAAACCAACTTAGAGCAGCTACGCACCCGGTTAGGCGCTGAACAGCCTTCAAATCCTTCGGCTTGCCCATCTTAATGATGGCATCAAGCTTGTCCGGGTTTGCCTCGATTTCTCGCTCGGAAACGATGAATCCGAGTAGCTTGCCGGCAGGAACTCCGAAGACGCATTTCTCCGGGTTGAGCTTCATGTCGAACCTCCTGAGATTGGCGAAGGTTTCGGCCAAATAAGTCAAGAGGTCCGCGGTCTTCTTTGTCTTTATCACAATGTCGTCAACGTAAGCCTGGACATTTCTGCCTATCTGGTCGTGCAAATACTTTTGCATACAACGTTGATATGTTGCGCCAGCATTTTTCAAACCAAAAGGCATGGTGATATAACAAAAAGCCCCAAACGGGGTAATGAAGGAAGTCTTTATTTGATCTGATTCTTTCATTTTGATCTGGTGGTAGCCTGAATAGGCATCCAGAAAATACAAACGTTCACAACCGGCCGTGGAGTCGACGACTTGATCTACACGTGGTAAAGCGAACGGGTCCTTGGGGCATGCTTTGTTTAGGGACGTGTAGTCCACACACATGCGCCAGGTTTTGTTCTTCTTAAGAACCAGGACCGGGTTTGCCAACCAGTCTGGGTGAAGAACTTCCTTGATGAACCCGGCTATGAGGAGCCGGGCGATTTCCTCTCCGATTGCTTTACGCCGGTCTTCAGCGAAGCGGCGGAGAGACTGCTTCACTGGCTTCGCGTCCTTGGCGACATTGAGGGAGTGCTCGGCGAACTTCCTTGGAACACCCGACATGTCAGCTGGCTTCCATGCGAAGATGTTCCAATTCTCACGAAGGAAGTCGACGAGCGCGCCTTCCTATTTGGCCTCGAGGTCAGTCCCGATTTAGACCGTCTTGGATGGATCCTCAGGATGGACCTGGACACGTTTAGTGTCCTTGGCCGACTGGAAGGCGGACTCGGTTGCCGCCTTCTTGGAAGGTGGAGCTTGGTCTAGGTCGACAGACGCCTGGATGCTTTCCAGCTCCTGAGCCACAATCAGGGATTCGGCTATATCTGCGCTGGCTATATCTTCGAGCAGGCTGTTCAGCCATGCCCGAGCCGACCCTTCCAGCATCAGGGGTAGGCTTCGGAGGGCGACACACTCGTTGCCTCCTCCAATGTTGCACGCGACCAAGTAGTCGGCAAGCCAAGTTTCCGGCTTGGCGGTGCCGTCATACTTATCGACGCCGCTGGCGATCCGGAACCAGTCCGGAAACGGCTCAGACCGAATCCGCCTGCTGAAGCACAGCGGACCGGTGGAGACGGAGCCACTCGGCTGGTTGACTTCATCACCGTGACGTTCGGCCCGCAGCCTGGCCGCCCGTCGCCCCTCGATGTCGTCTCGAGCGTCACGGGCATCGTTTGCCCGGGCTCGGAGGGAGCCGGCTTGACGTCGCTCCGCCTGGAGTCGGTTGATCTCCTGGCGAGCATCGGGCCGATTCGTGGATCGGCTCGGCTGTGACGAGCCCACAGTAATCGGGCGACTCAGAGCCGCTGAAGGCCGGCTCCGAGTGTGCTCGGAGGCCAGTCGGTTGCTGACCGACCCGGCATCGTGCTGCTGCTCCACCGCCGTCTTCATCAGGGTGACGACTCGGCGGTGGATCTCTACCACGGGGCCATCCGCCGGGGGCAGCAGTGAGTCGGCCAGTGCGGCAGCCGCGAAGAGATTCTAGGGCCGGTGTCTGATAGATAGGGACACCGTCCTGCTCTCGCCCGAAGAGTGGGAGCCCGAGACACTCGGTTCTCCGGGCGTCTGACGAAGCACGCCGGTTCGCACGACTGCGTGAACCGTGGGGCTCGTCTTGTTGCCGTTCTCGCTGCTCGAGAGCCGCTCTCTCTTGATCGAGACAGTTCTCGCTCAGCAAGGAGGGCTCGCCGAGACGCCTCCAAGGCTCTCTCGGCTTCCGATTGCCCGTCGATGGGCGTTAACAGCTGTTCGTTCGCCGCCCTGGCGCTGCGGCAGACGTACCCGCGTCAGTCTGTGGCGCAGGGCCCAACCACGTACACCTCAGCCGAGGCGGTTTGGCTATACGAACTCTCGTCCCCGTCGGATTCGGAATCCAAGACGGGAAGGAGGGATTCGGCGCCCACCATGGCGACGAACTGGGAGCGCTCCACGTCTTTGCCTAGAGCGGAAGGAGATCCGAGCCGGAGCTCAGGCTTCGCTTCCACCGTGGGACAGGGGACGCGGATCTTGAAAGCGCAGTTGGCCGAAGATGTCGGCCACAAAATGAAAGCTGCCGAAGATGAACTCCGTGCCTTCGGCATACGCGGCGAGCGGTGCATCGCCGGTGATCAGCTTGCCGCCAGCTGCAGAGAGGATCCCTGCCTGGATCATGGCTCCAGAAACGCGCCTCCCCTACCTGGCGCGCCAACTGTCGCAGGGGATTTCACGGTAATATCCATTTGTAATAGGTTTTGGGGGGGAACGCGTAAGGAAGATTCAGGCGGTGCACGCAAGAGGTTTTTACCCAAGTTCAGGCCCTCCAATGGCGGAGGTAATATCCCTACTCCTGCTGTTTGTATTGCTAGCTCTTGCGCGAAAGAGATTACAAGAGGTTGAAGATGAAGTCTAGCTTATAGCCTATGGAAGAAAGAATCCCCCCCTCTACATGGGGTGCTCTGCCTTATGTAGGCTGTACATGTGCCGACTCGGCCAGTCGGCTGAGCTACAGTAACCGCCTAAATTAATGGGGCATTTATACCGTGTAACCGTCCGAGTAACGCCAGCCTTCAAGTAGACGAAACGTATGTCTTGATGGAATCGTAACGCCTGACTTGATGGCACCCGGACGTTGCAGCCCGTGCAGGGCCTTGCTTGGGCCTTCATCCGAGTGGGTCTCCATGGAGTTCTCCGAGCCTGTTGGGCCGACTTGTTGTGCTGGGCCTACCCGGATGGGCTCCCCTCGTCACCATACAATAATAATTTGTTTCATATGCAACAATAATTCGTTTCCATCAACAACTAATGGAGAAGCTGCAGTAGACGCTCGCCGAGCTAATTTGTTGATGTTTCATTCATCCGGGTATTTTGTTTCCCATAACACAATAATTTGTTTCATGTACAACAATCATTTGTTTCCATCAAACAATTAATGGAGAAACTGTAGAAGGCGCTCGCCGAGTCCCTGCTGCTGATGACGACACTGGCGGAAGAAGGCTCGACGACGGCGTGGTGGACGGCAGGGGCACGGTGCTAGTGCTCGATTCCTCGAGGCGGTGGCCGATCCTCGTCATGGCCGCTTGGCGCCGATGATGGGCGCCGAGATGGAGATGTTGAGGAGCGTGGCCGCAGCGTCCTCGGCGGACGTTGACGTGGATGGCACCGTGAGCTGCGCGGTGAGGAAGGGGACGGCGCCCGTGTCGGCCAGCGGAGCGCGGATCTCCGGGTCGTCCTTGGAGGCACGGCGGAGGTCGGTGATGGCCGCGGCGGTGGCGGCCGGGTCGTGCATGGTGGTGGAGGCCTCGGGCCGATCCTGGAGGTGCAGCCATGAGCATGAGTCGCGTGTGGAGGACGAGGGGCACGGCGCCGGTCTCGTGGGCAGCACGGAGGACGGCGGGGGCGGCGCTTTCGGGTCTCCATGGTGACAGTGGCCATGGCATGCAGTGAGAATAGCATGTGGGGAGAGATGGAACCCTAATTAGGATTGGGGAATTTTATAGGAGGAGATGAATGGTTGGATGAATAGTGAGAGAATGAATGGTTAGATGTTAGGAGGATGAATTCCTCAAATCAGCATACCGTTTTGTAGTGTTTCCCAATCAAATTTTGCACTCAACCTTCATTCCTTGGTGAAGTTCATGGTTGTCTGCAGCAAATCTAAATAAAAAACCAAATCCTAGAAAACTCTTCTTCGGACTGGCATGTGAAAGAGCGCAAGGAACGGAGAAAAAAATCTATGAGTACCTACTAATCTGAGCATTCACAGAGCTGTCATTGATATTTGCCACAACAGAAAGCTTAAGATTTGTAGTATCTTGTAAGGTGGACAAGAATATTTGAGCTAAGAGGAAGAACACTAGATACCTGAGCGTTGACAACATATCCTTCCTGTAGCTGTCCACCGTCAGCAAGGAGGATCGCCTCAACGTATCAACGGAGCTGTCATTTACTACCGTGCAAGAGTTCCTCCGTGCTACCGCCACGGCCATCGATCAGCTCCGTCGTCCTGGGGCTGCGACATAGGTACGTGGTCGCTAGAGAGCAGAGGAGGTGATAAAATGAGGAGTGAGACAAGTTAATTAGAGGCTACATGCTTCACCTAAGGTGGAAGGAGAGCATCATCCCGCTGCACAACCACCAGTGCACCTGCATCGACCCATCTCCCCTTATCTGAAGATGGGATGAGTACTGCCAAATCTGAAATCCATTCCACCCACCTCCCAAAATCTGAGCATGGGAAAAAATTGAAGCAATAGCACATCATTCATTTAGCCAAGATTTAGGAAAATAGACACAAGATATCATTCATTCATGTTCTGATCTATTCATTTGCATGTTCAAGTTGGATCCACGCAATCAGAGGAGAAAGGGAGCGAAGGGAAGATGGGAGGGGCGAGCTTTGCCTGCACGGAATGGAGGACCCATGGCCAGGGAGCGCAGGAGGTCAGTGACGAGGGATTACGGGCCGACGGCTAGACAGCACGGTTGGGTGTTGACGAGGGAATCCAGCCAGCATCGCGCTGCATCCATGGAAGACGAAGCTTGCGCCGTCGCCTAGCCGCTGCCCTCCTTCTCCTACCTTCCCGCCGGCGGGACAGCGAAGAGGGGCTTTGCCTCGTGGCTGCGAGGGGCTCTGGCCTCAGGACCGGCGGTGATGACCTGGGGTTCGCCCCTTCGACGAGGGGGCTTGGCACTGGCTCTCCAGGGACCAAAACACTAGGACGTCGTGGCCGGCTCCAGTGAAGTGCTGGTGCGGACAAAGATGTGGTCTCGCAGAGGAAGACGAGGCGGCTCGCCGCGCGCCCTCCGACTTGGCCCATTCACGTTCATGTTGTCAGCAAGTTAGATCATCAAAAAATTCTCGTCATCCTGGACGTTCACGTCCATGGCGTTGATCGCCAAGGAGTTGACGTCCGACTGCACGGGGAAGTCATCCTGTAGCATTGATCTTGCATCCCCGTTGCACCGCACAGCACCCGGCCCGCAGCTTCTGGAACACACTGTTTAAGTATCAAGGGATATTCCAAATGGAAGGGTGACTGGTTGATGCCATTATTTCATGACATATAACAGCCCAAAAATTCTGCCACACATTTAGGTTTAGTTTTTTTTCTTAGTTTAGGACCACAGACTAGAATGATATCCTCAAATCCATTCAATCAGCTCATTGTTGAATGCATATAAACAGTTATATACCAATGTACATGAGTAATTAGAGAGCACTTCAGCTACGTATTGCATTTCCTTAGAGAGATGTAATAGCAGGATAATTTTTTAGTTTGATACATCCATACATGCATCTGAAACAAACACTTCATCTACCAGCTACAAATTTCTTCCATTAGAGTTCGATGAATGCCTGGTGAACAAACAGCTAGAAGATATGAAATTCCTGTCATAGCATCAATAACACCTGCATGAAATTCCATAGATGGAGCAATAATGGAACTAAATGAACATATTAACTGACAAAAAGAAGATCTAATCGGGCACAGAGAGATGGAAAGCTAGACGGACATTGATCTAAAATTATAGGCCCAATTATTGACTTGCACGGTTCTATATAATTCAGTCAAAAGTTTTTCTATCTGAGAAATGCTATCAAAATTCTAACGGAAAAATTTGTCTACGAAGAAAACCATGACCTATATTTCAGTAAACCATATCAGGATTTAGGAAAGGAGTTATATATAATTCGTCAAGAGTTTTACTATAAGAAAAATGCTATTAGAATTTTGACGGAACAATTTTTGTGCAAACAAGAGTGTGACCTATATTTCAATAAATTGTATTGTGATTTAGGAAGGAGCTAAGCAGATAAGAAGTCCTTTAGACACAATTCCTGATAAAGCCAAGTATCAGGATCACAAAATATGAGGAATGAAAAAGGTAACTAAGCTCCCATCACATAAATGGAGTCAGCCACCCATCACATAAATGGAGTTAGCCGTCTTTCCCTATAAGTTCAATGATATTGATGCACAGATGTAACATGTCAATTTATCCAGTACCAAAAACCACTACTGCACAGAAATGAGGTAGGTTGGGAGACTTGACCTTGAGGTAATGAAGAAATCAGCGGTGGCGTGGGTGATGACGTCCTAATACATATAGTTCTTCTCGAACCTACAAAAGCAACAACTCTTGACTATTTACAAATTTTCTATTTGCCCCGCCAGCCCCAACACAGAGAGGAGTCAGGGAGCAGCAGCCGAGGAGGCAGCTCATGGCGGAGAGGGCGACGCGCATGGATCGACGGCTGAAATAGAGGGAGGCAATGCATCACCCCTATTGACCCCAGGAGCAGAGGGATTCCAGAACGGCGGTTGATGGCTCGCTGCCCTCCCTCTCCCTTCCTCTGCGCCTTCTTCCCCTCATCTACTCCACTGCCATTATTCTGCCGCCACCGTAGAGCGTGGATAGGGTTTTATCGGGTGCTAGTATGAGAGAAGAGCGTGGAAGGGGAGGGGCCGAACAAAGCGTGTCGGAGGTGGAGGGGGCATTGCCCACCGCGGCCTAATGGGTCCTCAGCACCAACCCACCATCTGGATCAACCAGAGTGCAACCGACCACCCAACCTGCTACGCGCCTAACCCGCTAAGCCACCCAGCGTGCTCGCCCGCAGCGATCCTGACTGTCCTTCCACAATCTCACATAATGAAATCCAAACGCACGGAGGGCTTGAAGGCTCCTTCATCTTATTGTCTCGAGGCCTGCCTTTTCTCTGTTTGGCTTCTTCATCCCCACTCTGTCTTTCTCTGTGTATGATTATTCGAAAGAAAGAGAGTGGAATGCTTTAGTCATACACAGTGTATATAATAAACACCAGTACATGTGTTACTAATAGGATATCTGTATGTTGCTACAGAATAATAGGTGTACAGATAAATTAATCAAATGATTTTTCCTTTTTGCAAACCCAGACGCGTCGAGCACGGTTTCAACCAATCGCGACAAACGCCACCTCTTCATCCCACTTTCCAATCTCACTAGCCACCACTGCACATCTCTCTTGTTTCCTTCCGTCATGCCATGGATCTCCTTCTTACTTGTGCGTGTTTGTCGTCTTCTTTAACTCTAGTGATTCTCTGCATATTAAACACCCCAGATAAATCTAAATGCCGACAACTATTTGATCAGCGGCGTAAATGCCAATTCTAAATGTATGTCCCATGATTAACACATGACAGCCCAAAACGTCATTATGTCATTCAAATCGTAGCATGGTTAGCTAACTATACCTTCGTTGACTTAGTTTGCGATTGTTGTTATATGTTTAGTTTTCAAGCTGCTGTGAATCTTTCCTTTTTGTGAAAAAATATTGCTCTGTTTGATAAATGAAACAGAAGTAAATTACGTTATCAGTAATTTTAAAATATACTTCACCTGTTTGTAACTTAATTAATAAGAAAAAGAAACAAAATGAGATTACTATAATCTGCAGTAATACTAAACGGAGCCATTGTTTTTTTTCTTTTTGACGAATCTTACGCAACGCCTCGATCATTTCATTAACTAGATTCGGTATAGGACACCAAAAAGGTCAGCAAAAAACTGTAGACAGCGAGGCACACGAAGTGGGAAAGGGAGGAAGAAGAAACAAAAGAAGGAACAGGGTGCCGCGTTACGTGATGGCATCCGACCCCGCAAGGATGGTGAAGTAGCATGACGAATTTTTTCGCCCCGGCCATGCCCCAAACCTGGGCTCGCTTTTGATGATAGCTGTTGATGACGTAATTTGGCAGCGCCCCGAGTAGCCCGGTGCGCCACGTATATCGCAATGTGACCAAGTTATGGCGTTCGCTGAGCGGCTTGCGGTGTCCTCGAGTACAAAGGTACTCGCAAAGGGTCCCGATCCCCGGGCAGTGCCCCGGGTGCCGAATGTATCCGAGTACTGGATCTCGAGTTCTCGTATCCCTGAGTACTCATTTCCAAGTACTCGAGTTCCCATGTTCCCGAGTACTCGTTCCCGAGCACTCGGGTTCCCGAGTTCCTGTGTTCCCGAGTACTCGCGTCCCCGAGCACTCGTGGCCCGAGTACTTGTGTTCCCGAGCACTCGTATCTCTGAGTACTCGCGTCCCTAAGCATTCGCGGTCCCGAGTAGATCCAAGATGGGTTCTAAATAGCACGACCGAGTTCCAGCGGTGCCGGCTCATCCGAGTTGTGATATTCTCGAGTTATCCCGCAGGTGAGTTGAGGCACCGAGTTGTTTGTTGTGAAGTCTTTTCTGGTGTCAGGAACCCTAACTTGGGGCACAAGGAACAGCAGCTGATCATAACGTTTAAAGGAAAGTACGGGATTTGGAAAGACTCCCGGTTGGTATGGAAGGATGTCTCATATACAAGGCGGAGTCCAGATCGTGGTGGTTAAAATTGATCAGATTAGGAAAGATATCTCGTGTGCAAGATGGATTCTCGATTACGGCAGGCAAGATTATCATATTAGGGAAGCAATCCTTGTTTATATGGAAAGTTATATCATGTACGATACAGAGTTGTATTCCAGCCCTAAGACCGGGCGTACCCTATAAATATGAAGGGTATATGGCTGATTGAAGGCAACACACAATCAAAACAATCAATCTATTATCTTTTCATCTACTATTTTCTTCTTGTTCTTGTTTTATGCTTTTCGTTCTTCGCTGTTCTTCATGTTCAACGGCAGCGAATCACGAAGCTCTAAGGGCGGTCAGGCCGACTTAGAACAGCCCATAGCCGCCGCACTCCCTGACGGGGTCTCTCCCGGAGGTGTGGGGTTTCGGGTTCCCAAAAGCACTCGCCGGCGTGTCTTGCATATCGCGCTCCCGGCGAGTCTCCCCCGGCTCCGTGACCTGCGCATCGCGCTCGGCGTCGGGAGTACACGGTGACGTGTTCGTGTGCGAACAATAGCCATCAAGCAGGTGATCAACAGGGATTTTGATTCGAAAACCCTACGATTTCGCTCCCGCCAAATCTCCTAGCAAGTGAGCATGATGACAGACTTCACTCCGATCGCTGCACCCATGCGCTCCAACCACCAATCAGACAGCGATT
Organism: Stipa capillata; assembly: GCA_019208055.1. Lineage (NCBI taxonomy): Eukaryota > Viridiplantae > Streptophyta > Magnoliopsida > Poales > Poaceae > Stipa > Stipa capillata. The sequence goes on along the minus strand of JAGXJF010001589.1, from coordinate 106,894 downwards.
GGGCAGCATTCCAATTGGCAAGACGAAGGGAATTTCAACTAACCCAAACACTAACCGCCCTCCAGATCTTATCATGAAACGACAAGTAGTGATAACCTGTGAAGGAGTCTTCTGATGTTGCTTGCACAGCGGGAACCACAAGTCATTCTTCATATTCCTCAAGGCAAGATTATCCGTAGTGAGTACCTTGTGCTGAATAAGTAGCCACGCGAAGAACCGGACCTTCTCCGGCGCCCAGCCCGTCCAGATAGGATGAAGAACAGGTTTCTCCACAGTGCCCCGGAATTACGCTTCATAAGCAGTTTTGGCATAATAAAAGCGCTTCTTTCTAGTATGGAAACGGAGCCTTTGTGTCTAGTGCAAATTTTCAATTTGAATCTCGGAAAAGAACAAGTGGGGTTGTATGGTAGTATATCTGACAAATAACGAAACCTCCGTGAGCAAAGCAGAGTGAGGCCATCCGGGATGCCATGTTCGAACATTATTTATAATTCATTTACTTCCATGCTCTATTGATGAAAATTCATGTGCTTGCTATTACAACTTTTACGGATTTTTCATTTCATATACTCCGTTCTAATATATAAGATGTATTTTGATTGTTCAATTTTAAGTTTTGATCAATAATTAATCTAATAATATATGAGTTGTATGACCCAAAACTTAATACCATTGTATTAGATTCCTATTCAAAAGTACTTGCTTATAGTGGTCGTTTTGTGATTATTAACAAAATATTGTAAAAAAATTACGTTCAAAGTTTAGTCAAATATGCCTTTTATATTTTCGGACAGAGGGAGTAATTGGTAGCATCTGGTGTGATTTCCTAATTTGTTTACTTCACTAGCACCAGACTACATCATCTTCAGGTCGTGAAATCCGTCGGGAGAGAAGAACTGAAGACCCTGTCCTTCGCTTTAACCGCCTGTAAGAATTCAGAGTTTCAGACCAACGTGACTGAATGAAAAGCAGTGAGATCAACTAGCCTGACGAGTATGCATAGCCAAATTAGCTGCATGATCAAATGTAGTTCATCTCTGCATGCGTGCGTGATGCCCACCTCTTTATCCCAGTTTGTACATAGCGTGATGGCCATTAGTAGCAGGACTTGAACCAACAGGCCACAGATGATGCCGAACCAAAGGCCCTGCTCTCGTTCATTGTTACAACTCACAGCATCAGTCAGTCTAAAACTACTGAGTACTGGCAGATAGGAGCTCACTACAAATTCAGGGCAACAAAAGAAATTTTGAGTTGGCGAAAAGGCGTACCATCCCGCCGATATGCAAGACGAAAGCTATGAGGTAAGCTGAAGGGACGCCGACGATGTAGTAGGCGCCAAGGTTGATCCAAGCACCAATCTTCTGCCATCCACAGCCTCTAGCCACTCCTACATTACACATCACAAGAGAACATTCTTATCTCTGATCGAAATGCAGTAATATTGTCTTGATTTTCTGATTGTTATCTCTTGCTGAATAGCATCTAGTAGGAATTGCAATGATAAAAGTTGTGCACTGGATCTGGGTCAAAGAAAAAATATAGATAGTTTGTACCTGAAAGGACACACTGAATTCCATCGAAGAAGTTGGAGACTGAAATAACCAGCAGCATCCTGGCCACATATCTCACAACCTCCTCCACGTCGCTGTAGGCATGCCCCCAGACGTAACGCACGCAGACCAGCACCAACCCCATGATCAGTCCCTCTGCAACAGCCAAGAACACAACAACGCGCACGGCGAGACGGGCGGCGTGGGGGCGCCCTGCGCCGAGCTCGTTGGAGACACGGGTGCTGCAGAATCAATCGAGATACATTCTGGCGATGAGCATGACTGCAGACGTCGTACAATGATCCATGACAGTACTGGGTAGGAGGTACATGGGCTAGGTTTGGTTAGAATGTTAACGTGTAGACATTCACGTGTATAGTTAGGATTCCTCACGATGTATAGTTAGTTTGGAATCCTCGGTTGTGATCCGATCGGTTTGTAAGTCTACAACGTGTATACATATGAAGAGAACCCCGAGATGGGATTGCACGGCAAAACATTTATTGACTTGGTATTAGAGCCTGAAATCCAATGTGCACCGCAGCAATCTCCATAAGCACCACACCGGCTGATCTCTCCTCTGGCACCGCCGACGCCATCGTTTCCACGCCTGCTGCATCGTTGCCATCTCCCTCGTTGAGCAGCATGATCACCATTGGGTTGTCCCGTACCAACCTTTTGCTGTGGAAAGTCCTAGTCATGTCGGTGCTAAGTAGCCAGCAGCTGTTCGGCCACCTCGACAGCACCATCGATGCGCCGACCGTGGGCACTAGCGTCGACGCTACGCAGACGTTGAACCTGGCATATCTCCGCTGGTTTCAGCAAGATCAGAGTGTCCTCAGAGCGCACCTCTACTCCATGACCGAGGGAAATTCTCAGTCAGACACTTTGCTTCACCTTATCCGTCTAAGATGTGGACCATGCTACATGCCATGTTCTCGGCGCAGGACAGGGCGAGCATGGTGCAGGTCCGCTGTCGCTGTCCACTCTAAAGAAGAAGTAATTGACCTCAGCCTGGCCGACATGATGTCAACCATCGGTAAGCCCTTGTTAGATGATGAAGTGATCATCTACATCCTTGCCTGTCTAGGGCCCGAGTAAGATGCCCATGTGACGTCTCTCACCATCCTCGATACTTAGATGACGTTTGAATGATTTTAATTCTCACTTGTGCAGGTATGAGGAACGTCAAGAGCTCTACGGTCTGTCCGTCGAGATTCACTCATTGGCAAACACTGCGACTCGCCACTTCGACAACAACAACAACCCTTGCCACAACGATGGCAACACCAACAATAACTATGGTGGCGGGCGTGGCAGGCAAGGGCGTGGTCACGGCCGCGACAACGATGGTAACCGAGGTGGCCGATTTTGGTCCAAGTGCTAGGTGTGTGGCAAGTTTGGGAACGAGGAGTTGTGCTGTTGTCCGCGTTTTAACCACTCGTACCAGCCTAATGACTCTAACACCGGCAACTCTACTTTCACTGGAAGTACAATGTTGACACCAACTGGTACATTAACACCGGCACTACAGACTACCTCACCAGTGACCTAAACGGGTTCATGGTGCATTAGCTGATGCGGACATCGCCATGGACAACACTCTATCAAGCTATTCAAATCCAAGCGACACATGTGTTGGATCATATGTTGCCAAGACATGGCATGAAAAGGTGAATCTTCTCCTTTACATGTGTTCATCTGATCCTACCTTGAGTGGTATTGCTACCTAATGCGTTGACTCTATGCTTGCTCAGGTATGAAAGGTCAATAGAATGGAAGAGCGGAGCCAAGTGGAAGAAGAACTGGGGCTGCCTGGATTGCATGTCCGGACATTCTGGACAAGGATGCCCGGACACTCCGGATGCACAAGCCGAAGAGCTCCTCTCCATCCCGGACACTCCGAGTCCCAGCTTAACATCCGGACATTCCGAGAATCAACCCCGGAGTCTCCGGACGTCCTCCACCCGGAGTGTATTCCTCTCGAGATGGTATTCGGACACTCCGGGACCAAACCCGGACACTTCGGAGAGGTGGCCGAGAGCAGCGTGTTTCAACTCCACATCCGGACATTCCGGGCCTCAACCCCGGAATCTCCGGACTACTGCTGCCCGGAGTGTCAGCACATTTCGGGAAAGGTACCCCGGAATGCCCGGGCACCACGTCCGGACATTCCGGGCAAGGTACCCCGGAATGTCCGGGCGCACTGTTTGCGCACAGTAACGGGCCGAGGCCCATGTAATGAAATGGCTTAGCCTCCAAGGGTTATGAGGTTAGGACTATAATTAAATACCCGTACCCAAACCCTAATTAGATTAGACTTGTTTTTAGACTTAAGTAGAGCTTTGCTCCTAATCTAGGGTTTCATCCCTCTAGATCTGGAGTTCCACCCTAGGCCTTTCTTTCCTTTGGATTGAACGGATCGGCGTGTGCCTCCAAGTGGTAAACGTGGCATCCAATTGAGAGGTTTGTTGAATTGGTTCCTAGTCTCCAAAGGCTTTCCCATTGGGGTTTGTTGTTGGGGTGGGTTTCCAATTAGGCTTGCCTAGTTATCCAATCCAAATCGTGAAGATCGGGAGCCATCCATATCAACTTGGTACCAGAGCTCTAGGTTGACACGATTTGGATTTGTATCCACTCTTTTCTCTACCCCCAATTGCTAGCTTTGTTATGGTTTTTCTTGCCTATTTCGAAAACCCCACAAAAAGAGCCCGATTTGAGATCTAGATGCAATTCGGAGTTTTGGGTGAGCTTTGGTTGGTTTTGATCCATTAGATCTTTGCTATACTTGTTGATCTAACCTTCTCTTGTGTTGCCTTGGCCTATTTTCCAAATCTCCTCTCCGATTTGTTGTTCTTTGAGCCGCCCCTATTCAGATCTGGAAACTCCCAGCACACCCGGAATATCTGGACCACGCACCCGGAGTCTCCGGCCTACCGCAGCGGAAGATTTTTGTGCTCTCGGGACGTACCCCGGAGTATCCGGACATTTTACCCCAAAATCTCCGGCCTACCCCGGAGTATCCGGCCCATCTTATCTGGAATCTCTAGGCAGCCAAAATCAGACTGCGCAGCAAGCACCATTTCGGCCGTAACTTTCGCATCCGGACTCTGTTTTTGGTGAACTAGGACTCGTTTCGAAGCTATCAACGAGCTTTAGGTCATCCAAGGGGAATCCCATCATTTCCTTGATACCATCTTTGGAAGCAAGGCTGAAACACCACAAGAGAAGGTAACATCTATAAGAACATCTATAAGAAAAACTTTTCCTCCTTGCATTTCTTTGTGAGCCATTCTACCCTTTTGCGTATACCTTGAACCTATGAAGACTAGCTCATCGATGATTGTTTGGGCTTTGTGCACCTGATACTACCTAGAGTACCCCAAGCAAAATTGTAAGTGCTAGTTGTTCTTGTAGGTCTTGGCACAAAGAAAGAAAAGGAAGAAAAAGAAAAGTAATAAAAAAAAGAGAGATCAAAAGAAAAAGAAAAAGACAAAAAAAAGAGAAGGAAGAAAGTGCCTTATCTTTTGTAGGAAAGCACAAAACTCGAAAGGCTCCAAGTAGACAAGTGGTACAAGTGTGCAAATCCATAGCCCTATAAACTTTGCAATCGAGCTAGCGTCTTTCTTTGTATTTATGCAACACGAGCTTATAGTCTTCGCTAGGAACATCTTGTACTAGCTCACTTTCTTGGTTGCACAAATCCAATTATTATTGTGTGTGAATTATTTTGTGCTTCGCTTATATCCTTTGAGATCAACTCTTATTGCATTGTTTCTATTGTGGATTATTACTAATCTTTGCAATATCTCATTATTCCATTTGCTTAGTGTGTGTGTTGTGCTAACCTCTTCCGAGCTCCACATAAGCCGTTGAGTGTGGTAGTTTTTGGGACTTGGAACCTTGTCAACTACCTCTTGAGGGTCACATTTACCCTCCACGGCCTCTGATCCTTCAATCTAAGGAAGGCAAGGACTTCGGTGGTAAGTGAGGTGAGCAAAAAGTGTAGGGTTCCAACTTTCACATACACCACATACATATCCTCTGTGCTTGCATCTTAACCATGTTTAGGTTTGACCACGAAATGGATGCCAAGAAGGAGACACAAGGACAAGGGGGAACACGGCACACTACAACAAAATTTCGAGCCTCGTGGTCTTCAACGAATGAGGCGAGTAATCCACGTTCATCTCCATCAAGGGACTTCACCGACAAGAACCTCGACGTCCAAAGCCCCAAAGGCGTGAGGAGAAGCCATCATCGATGGACGGAGGAGGATGAAGGAAGCCATACAAGCACCTACCGCCAAGAAACTCCTCGACGACAAGGTTGCCAAGGTGGCGGAGTGGACAAGCTCGACAAGCCAAAGATCACCATGCCCAAGTCCCTCAAACCCAAGTTCCCCGACGCCCAAGATCCCGAAGACTACATAGAAATTCCATTCTATGGAACTCAAGAACTGGAGGAGTACCTTAAATGGGAATGGCGAATGAAGAAATTCCTCAAGCTTCAACGAGTATCCACAAGTCAGGAAGTCAAGCGAGCCACAATGGACTTCAACGACTACGCTTCAACATGGTGGCATCTACTTCCCATGAAGGAACTCGTCACTGATTGAACAAGTTTGAAGATGCTTATGAGGGATGAGTTCGTGCCACCCAAGTACTCAAGGGAGCTACTTCGCCAAGTGGAGTGCATCAAGCAAAGGAACCAACCGGTCCAGGTCTACTTCAATGAAATGAAGCGTGCGATGCGACGAGCCGGTGGTTTTAGTACAAGAACGGAGATGAAGTACTTTGAGGATGGATTAAACTTCGACATCATCTCCGCACTCCCTCTCAGGAACTACTAGAGCTTGCTAGATCTCTTGGATGGTGCTCTCGAGGCGGAGAAACGAGTCAAGGTGATCAAGGCCCAAGAAGAGGAATGGCGAGAGGAGAAGCTTATCAAGGAGACCAAGGCTCCACCTTTGGAGGCGAGTATGGAGTTGGTCGAGCATGGGAATTTCCCTTCGACCAAGGCGGCGAGCGGTGCTATCCAAGATGGTGCTTGCACTGTTGGAGGCGAGGAGAATGAGCACATGGTTGAGCATTGGATTTTCCCTTCGACCGAGGAGGCGCCTGGAGATGAATGCACCAGGAATATCCCCACCATATCAACTTGTGTCGGAAGCAAGATGCAAACAATCCCATGTGAGCTTGAGAGCCACACAACCAACTTGAGAGAGAGTGGTAAAAAGAGAGAGTTGTGCGACTCCACTAAACGTGAGATTGAGTGCATCGAGGTTGTGAGCGAGAGAGAGAAACCACAAGAGTTGAGAGAGGTAGTTGATAGGTCAAGTGAGGTCATTTTGAAGACTAACTACTTACCCTCTCCTTTTAGTGTTGTTTCTCACTTGATGCAGGATCTGGAGGTCCAAGCGATGCCCACTCTCCACAAACCCGTCCTACCGTTGGAGGTGAAGGAGGTTGCCACGGTAGGAGATGAAGAACTTGCCATACCATGGTTACAACATGACAAAGAAGGTGGCTTCAAAGAAGCAATACCACCTCCAACACGTACTTCAACTGAGAAGAACAACAAAGGTAACAACAAAGGTGTGGGTGAGATCGCCTCACGAAAGCATGTACAAAATGTTGATTACTTGCATGACGTGCATGAACCTATTGTTTCTTCTCATACTAACTTGATTCTTCCATGTGACAAATTGCTTGCAAATCATGTTGATCATGTGGAGTTAGTTAGACATGATGAAGTGCTTAGTAGGATATCTCTTGATCAATCCATATGTCATGTCATGTTTGATAATCCCATTACCTTGTTTAGTGCTAAGGATAAGATTTCCGAAATCACATCTTTGAAATCTTTTCATAGCACCTATGCTTACCATTACAAGTTCCATTTGATTGGTGAATATGGCATAGATGGCAAGTTTCTCGTATGTGGCATGTGTATTACTTGTAATGAAATTGCCATGTTAAAATTGCATATTTTGGGCAATCTATTTTATATACCATGCCATGAACACGTTCCCATGCATAATGATGATAATGCCATTTGTGTTGCAAGAAACAAGATGACTACTTGTTCTTTTCAAAAGATTTCTTGCAACTGTGTCCATATCTTCAATGAGTCATATAATGAACATTGTCAAATTCTCCTTTTCTTGCAACAAATATGTTGAACACTTGCTCTTTCCAAAGATTTGCTTGCAACCAAGATAATATGCTTGAAAATGGGTAGGTCCCTAAAATTTTCTCATACACCTTAGGAGAATTTGATTCAAAACATGCTCATCTGAATTTATTGTGCAACATGGATAACATGATTAGAGGTGACATGGAAATCAAGTTTGATGCATCATATTCAATATGCACTTTTAATTCCAATAGTGTGGTGCACAACAAAGGCAAGGTCGCATGAAATGTTTGTGCAACTCTTACCATGTATGGGAGCAAGATGAGGAAAATATCACGAACACACATACCACTAGAGATGTCGAGGGCAACAAGATGCATTCTGCATACATCATTGCTTCTTTTAGTATTGAACAAAACAAGGGACATGTTATGATGGATGACATGTACATATACCATGCATACACGTTATACTTGCTATACATGTTTTGTGCTAATGGTGATATGCGAAAGAAGGGACACTTCATGGTGGATGACGTGTTTATCTACCACGCATACACGATGTTCGTTTTGTCTAGTGTTGGTGTAGGAAACAACGTCTACATCTCCAACTCTGAACAACATGAGCTGACCAAAAGAGTTCAAGAGAGCTACTTAAGCATAGGCTCTCATGACTTGTTCAAGCCCAACACCCCAGGACGACAAGAGATAACAAGGAGGGCTCGAAGGAACCTCACCAAGGTGAATTCTTTCCCTTGTGATAACCCTCTCATAAGCTTTAAGGATGGTCTACTCTTTGAGTGTTCTTTCTTCTTCATCGTCAGCTTGATGTACATCATGAAAGGAGAAGGAACACCATGGAGTAACAACTTCAAGGGAGAAGAAGGTGCGAGGTATCAACGAGAGGAAGCTTGGAGATCATCCCTCTTTGGCATGGAAGGAGTAGAGTTGAGGACGACTCCTTTTCAAGAAGGGGGGAATGATGCGGACATCGCCATGGACAACACTCTATCAAGCTATTCAAATCTAAGCGACACATGTGTTGGATCATATGTTGCCAAGACATGGCATGAAAAGGTGAATCTTCTCCTTTACATGTGTCCATCTGATCCTACCTTGAGTGGCATGCTACCTAATGCGTTGACTCTATGCTTGCTCAGGTATGAAAGGTCAATAGAATGAAAGAGCGGAGCCAAGTGGAAGAAGAACTGGGGCTGCCTGGATTGCATGTCCGGACATTCCGGACAAGGATGCCCGGACACTCCGGATGCACAAGCCGAAGAGCTCCTCTCCATCTCGGACACTCCGAGTCCCAGCTCCACATCCGGACATTCCGAGAATCAACCCCGGAGTCTCCGGACGTCCTCCACCCGGAGTGTATTCCTCTCGAGATGGTATCCGAACACTCCGGGACCAAACCCGGACACTCCAGAGAGGTGGCCGAGAGCAGCGTGTTTCAACTCCACATTCGGACATTCCGGGCCTCAACTCCGGAATCTCCGGACTACTGCTGCCCGAAGTGTCAGCTCCAACCCTCCGGACATCCACTGATCAAGACGTCTGGACATTTCGGGAAAGGTACCCCGGAATGTCCGGGCACCACATCCGGACATTCCGAGCAAGGTACCCCGGAATGTCCGGGCGCACTATTTGCGCACAGTAACGGGCCGAGGCCCATGTCATGAGATGGCTTAGCCTCCAAGGGTTACGAGGTTAGGACTATAATTAAATACCCATACCCAAACCCTAATTGAGATTAGACTTGTTTTTAGACTTAAGTAGAGCTTTGCTCATAATCTAGGGTTTCATTCCTCTAGATCTGGAGTTCCACCCTAGGCCTTTCTTTCCTTTGGATTGAACGGATCGGCGTGTGCCTCCGAGTGGTAAATGTGGCATCCAATTGAGAGGTTTGTTGAATTGGTTCCTAGTCTCCAAAGGCTTTCCCATTGGGGTTTGTTGTTGGGGTGGGTTTCCAATTAGGCTTGCCTAGTTATCCAATCCAAATCGTGAAGATCGGGAGCCATCCGTATCATGAGCTCTACAACAAGTGGTCAACAGTGTAGGTTTGCAAATTTCACATATTGGTCACTCTAAGATTTCTGGCTCACGTATATCTTTGCACTCAAATATTCTACATGTTCTACGCATCGGTAAAAATCTTCTTTCCATCCACAAGCTAGTATATGATAATAATGTCTTCATTGAGTTTCAGCCTAATTCTTTCTTAGTTAAGGAAAAGGATTTGAGGCAAATACTTCTACAAGGTAGGAGTAAAGGAGGTCTCTATCTAGTGCCGCTTGCTCGGTCGTCATCCTCGTCCACTCATCATGCTGCCTCCGGAGTTAGTGTGTCATCTACTCAATGGCACTAGCGTCTTGGTCATCCTTTGTGTCAAGTCCTAGAGTCCATTATCAGGTGAAATAAACCATCCAATGCTCCTAATCGTAAGTCCGATGCATGTCATTGTGCAAAGAGTCATCAGCTTCCTTATAATAATCCTACTCATGTAATGACTGTGCCTCCTGAAATTGTCCACTCCTCTGTTTGGGGTCCTGCTCTCACTTCTGTCAGTGGGTTTAAATATTGTGTGAGTTTTCTTGATGATTTTTGTCGCTATAGTTGGATCTAATTGCTTAAGCATAAATCTGAGGTTGAGCAATCGTTCTATAATTTCCAGAATCATGTTGATCGTCTTTTAAATACCAAAACTTGTATTGTTCAATCTGGTTGGGGTGGTGAGTATCTTAAGATTCATTGTTATCTTCAGAAAATTGATATTTTGCATCGTGTTTCTTGCTCCCATACCTCACAACAAAACAACATAGCTAAGAGGAAACATCGACACATCATCGAAACGAGACTTGCCCTTTTGACTCACTCCTCTCTTCCAATTTGTTTTTGGAATTAGACTTTTCTCATTGCATGTTACCTTATTAATTCGCATGACTATATTCCACAGTTCCATCCCTATCTCTCGCCTTTTTAATGTTTAGTTTGATTATTCCTTTCACCAATCCCGACGGCCACTCTTCTTCAAAATCCACAAATCTGATGTCTTTTCCCTCATCTGAGCCAGTAATACAGTGTGGCCCTATCCGTTATAACACTTGTGCTACAGGACAAGTGCTATTCTAGCTGATGTACACGACAGCGATGACGTGCATGGCAAGGGCAGCATGCATGGTGTTGTTTCCTGTGCCCCGCCTGCACTCGACACTAAGGCTGTGACACATGATGCCGAGCTTTGTCCGGTCCATGGTGCGCCTGCTCCAACTAGCGTGGTTCCTCCTCCCGCCTCACCTGGTGGGCCGCTAGATTCTAGGGCACACGCAGCCCAGGATGTGGGTGCCACTTCTCCACCGCCTCATGAACCAGGTGCTCCTCCTAGTGGGCTGCTTGGTGTTGGGCGACATCCAGCCCATGATAAGAACGTAGCAGCTTCGCCCGCTCCACCTAGTGGGCCACTACTGGCCTATGACGTGGACATCTTATCAGGTGCCTAGTCGCCGGTTCCTATTCCCATAGCACCGGCACCTCCGACTGCTGGTGGTCCTCATCGAATGCAGACTCACTTGCAGAATAATGTGGTGAAGCCTCGACAACTCATGGATGACACAATCCGGTATAATCCATATCACCAGGCATTCCTCGTCGAGCCATCGTCTCATCACGTGGCCCTCATGGACTCATCGTGGCGTGAGTCCACAGAGGAGGATTTTCGTGCTAACTAGCTCAACCAAACATGGTGTTTGGTCGCTCGTCCACAAGCTATGAATATTGTGAGTTGCAAGTGGATTTTTAAACTAAAGCAAAGCCGGTTGGTTCCATGAAAAGTATAAGGCGAGATGGTTGCCCGGGGTTTTACTCAAGACTATGGCATTGATTATATTGGTACTTTCAATCCAGTTGAGAAGCCAACTATAGTGCATCTTGTTTTGTCCTTGGCAGTATCTCATGGTTGGCACCTACAACAGGTGGATGCGAGTAACGCTTTCATACATGGTTTTCTTGATGAAGATATTTATATGCAACAACCCCTAGTTTTGAGGACAAGCAGCATCCCACCTTTGTTTGCAAACACCAGAAGGCACTGTACGGGCTTAAGCAGTCTCCCTGAGCATGGTATTCTCATCTCAGTGATAAGCTTCATCAACTTGGTTTTCACTCCTCCAAGGTTGACAGTACTTGTTTATTTTTCATCACAAAGGTGTATCACTATTTATATGCTTGTCTTTGTTGATGATATTGTTATTGTTGGATCTTTCTCTTGTGTCATGGATTGGCTATTGCATTGTCTCTCTATTACCTTTCCAATCAAGGATCTTGGTCAACTGAGTTATTTTCTAGGTATTGAGGCTGCTCAAAATTCAGGAGGAATGACCTTAACACATGATCTTCTTCATCGTGCTCACATGGAGAATTGTAAGTAAAAGAGCATTTAGGCCCCTAAATGGTTTTGATAGCTAATGGCAACCGAAACTGGGATCTAATATTTACATTGAGTGTAAGCAGAAAGATTATGTTCCAGGAAGATATTTCATCCATGAAAGGATGACCACTAAAAGTACAAAGGTGTTTTCCCAAGACAAGGAGATAGCTGTGCTAGGCAGTTGTGTCACAGCTGTGAAGAAGCCGATGCTGTGCTAGGAGTAGCAAGCAACGTGATGGTTGCTTGATGCATCAAGAGCCTTGACTACAGTTGGTGGAAGCTGAAGCCTAGATTTGCTAGTTTTCTTGAGTCATTAGGAAACACCTGTACTACCAAGAGGGATGAAGTTGCAATCACTTTTGGAAGTTCTTATGCTCAATGCTCAGAGTGTTGGACAGTGGCACTGATGCCTTGAGGTCAGTGGCCCTGTAACAATAGTATTGCGCAACTGTGAAACTGGGTTGTGCTAGTACACTGCTGTGCTAGTTTCCTAAACCCTAGAGCCATAGTTACCTGTGTGGCACAGCTGTGTCATAGCTGAACAACCGCTCTATGACTCAGGTACACCTCTGTGCCAGGGGAGAGTTTAAAAATGCTAAGAGAACTACACTGCAATGGTTTGTCTGCTGCGTCAGAAAACTGTTGGAGGTTCTCTCCTGTTATGCATCAGAGTTTGTTGTGTGCGCTGAGGGTATGTAATGTGCCAAGACCGGGCTGAGTAGGGAGTCTACGTCAGTTAGGGTTTCACCTATGTCAGCCACCGGTGACACATGTGTCAGTCTGCCTGAAGCCTTGTTACCGTTGTGCGTTGTGGTTAGCTGTGTCACCGGTGTCTGTCACAGGTGACTCACTTAATCCTACGTGGCATGAGTGTAACGGTCAGGTGCCTGCGGACCCTATACATAGGGGAGCAGGGGATGTCTTGGACCTTAACCTTTGCTAGCCATTTTCAACCATTGCAAGCCTCTCATCTTCTGAACAGAAACCAAACTTCTCATGTGTTAGTTAAAGAGAGTTAGAGCTTTGAGCAAAGAGCATTGGTTCCTCCAAGTGTTGTTGCTGCATATTCTATTACTCTTGGAGTGTCTACTCCTACACAGGTGTAGGAGTCCCTGGTGATCACCCAAACTTGTGTGGGTTGGTCCAGATGTTTGTGAGGGTGATCTGAAGTATACCCGCTGTCAAGCAAAAGGACTTCCACAAGCAAAGGAGAGACCTGAAGATTCAGATATTCGGAGAACAAGCACGTTTCAGTGCTGGGTATCTCTTAGGAGTTGCTTCTCCAACGGAGACGTACCTCTCTTAAAGGAGTGGGAACTTCGGTGAAAAATCTCTTGTCTATCTGTGTGTTTACATTCCGCATTTATTTGCTTATTTCCTTGCATGCTTGTGTAATTTTCTGATATATATATATCTAATCTAGTTGTGATCTTTACTCTATACCCGAGGTAGCTATCTGTGTCACAGTCTTTTCACACATGCCTGTTTCTCTTAGATAGTGCACCTGTGTAGATCACCTGTGTGACAGTTGCGTTATATTATCTGTGTATCTTCTTACCTAAGTTGTATACCTGTCACGCCGCTGCTAGTTCCTCTTATCTGTCTGAGAACATTTGCATCTAAAAGGAAGAAGTTTTTAATGTTCTAGCTAGCCTCCTATTCCCCCCCTTCTAGTCGGCTCCTGAGATCATTTCAATTGGTATCAAAGCAGGTTGCTGTTTGAATTGGCTTAACAGCCAGAGTTAAAGGATGTCGGGCTATGAGGGTAAAATTTCTATTTTTGATGGATCTAACTATGCCTTCTGGAAAAGAAAGATGCAAATGCATCATATCGCTATTGATCCAGATGTTTGGGAAGTTGTCAATACAGGTTATAGGTTGGAGAACACCATAATGCCAAGCATCAATGAGAAGAGAAACATCCAGAATAATGCAAGGACTGCCACAACTATATCATGGGTCTCCAAGAATATGATTTCAACAGGGTCAGCACCATGGACTCTGCCAAGGAAATCTGGGACACCTTGGAGCAAATCGATGAGAGCAGCAACACTCTGAAAAAGTCTAAAAGAAGCTTGTTAGAATCAAAGCTTGAGAGGTTTGAGTATGAACATGGTGAAGACATAAACTCCTTGTTCTCAAGACTCACCATCATCACCAATCAGCTGAGGGCTCTTGGATCAAACAGAGTAGAGGATGAGGATGTCATCAAGAAGTTTCTGTCTGTGCTGCCAAAGCCCTACAGAACTCTTATGCTGATGTTGAAGGAGAATGATGGTTTTGATCAGATGAAGCCCACTGAAGTGTTAGGGAGAATACTAACACATGAGATGGAGATCAAGCAGGAGAGCAAGCACAGCTCATCCTCCTCACTCAAGAAGAACATTGCCTTGAAGACTACTTCTTCAACTTTGCAACCAGAGAGCGACAGTAATGAAGATCTTGATGAGGAGATCACCAGTGGAGAAGAAAATTAACTGAACCTCCTTATAAGGAACTTCAGAAAGTTCTACAGAAAGAAGAAGCAATTCGGTTCAAGTGGCAAGTTCAAAGGAAAGAAGCTGTTCAAGGACAAGAAATGCTTTGAGTGTGGAGAAGAAGGTCACTTTGCTGCTGATTGTCCAACCAAGAAGAAGGACAACAATAAGTACAAAAAGAAGAAAGACTTCCATGGCAAGAAGAAGACCTTCAACAACAAGCATCCAACCTATGCCAAGAACAAATCTACTGCAAGAGCTTATGTTGGTCAAGCTTGGGTTTCTGATGATTCAGGATCAGAGGAAGAATCTGAAGATGAAGGTGAAGTTGCTGGGATTGCCATCAGCATGACTGATGTGTCCAGCTATGACACAGCCAAGTCACACAGCTCCAAAATCAACGCCAAGGCTGATCAGTCATCATCCATCTCTGCTCCTATGTGCCTTATGGCAAAAGGATCAAAGGTACTTACTGAACATGACTTTCCTGATTATGCTGAACTAATGGGTATTTTGGAAAGAACAGATAAGGCCTACGAGAAGGAGAGGAAGGAGAACATATCCCTAAGGGATAAGCTTAGAGAGCTCAAGGAGACCTGCGATGAGGTCATGGATAACAGGGAGAACATCAAGCTAGATCAGAAGAACCTGGAGTTTGCTCATGACAAGCTTAAGCTAGCTCATGAGCTTCTTCTCAAGGAGCATGAGGAGCTGAAGACAAAGCATGCCAAGTTCATTAATGATACTAACGCTCATAACTCTTCTGTTACTTCTGATATTACACCTTTGCCTGCTCCTGCTACTGTTGAAACATGCTTGAATTGTGCTACTCGCATAAATGTTTTAACTTCCACAGGTGTTGTGACTGATAACTCTAATGAGGCTTCAACCTCTATTGCAACTAACTCTGTAGATGCAGCTGAGCACAACAAGCTTAAGGAGTAGTTTGAAGAGCTGAAAAGGCTTATGAGGAAAGGCCTATGCACTGCCAATGTTAGCATACAAAATTATCAAAAGATAGAACTGAAATGTTCAGAAGAAACAATGGCCTAAAAGGCCTTGGTTACATTTCTGTCTTGAATGAAGATAAACTGCCTGCTGTGACTAACCCATTTTCAAAGAAAAATCTTGCAGCTAATTTATGAGATAGGCAGGTACAAATGACAACAACTTTGTTGGTCATGAGCAGAAAAACAGGAATGTTGTGAACATTCCATGTAACCCATCTTATGTTCTGCAAAAGGATAGGAGAGGCAAGACAGTGGCAAAGTATGTTGGTCTCAAGCAACTGAGAAAATGATCACCTGCCATCTGGGTACCTAAGAATATTGTTGCCTGTGTCACTGGTACCTCACACAGTTGTGGGACTACAAGTGTCACAGGTAGCTTACACAGTTCACTAACCTCTTTGCCTAAGATTGCAGGTGATAGTTAGTCAAAGAGGATCTATGTGATATCATCCATAGCAAAGGCTATGAACTCTAAGAACTTGCCTACTAACCCTATCACTGTAATTTCTGCATATGACAAAGTTACTAAGGGAACCAAATTAGTTTGGTTCTCTAAGTTTCATAACTGAACCTGCAAGACACTGTCTCTAGTGGAACTAATTGAGTTGTGGACAGTGGATGTACACAATATATGACTGGAGGCAGAGAGGAGTTTGTAGAGATCACCAATGAGAATCTGCCCAGCAAATATGTGACAACTCCAAGGGAGAGGTAAATGGCATTGGTAAAGTTGCCATATCTGAACATCACTCCTTATCAAATGTTATGCTTGTGGATCAGATAGGCTATAGTCTAATGTCTGTGTCACAGCTGTGTGACACAGGTATGAAAGTCACTTTCTATCCTGATGAGATTATAGCCTCTAAACTATCTGATGATTCACAAGTGTTCAAAGGATGCAGGTCTGGAAAATTGTATATTGTAAATTTCAATGAACAGCCTGCTGCAGCTCCATGGTGCCTCATGGCCAAGACCGGTGTTGGCTGGCTGTGGCACAGGTGGCTAGGACATGTGAGAATGAAGCTTCTCAACAAGCTGAGCAAACATGACTATGTCATAGGCTTGGAGAAGGTGAAGTTTGAGAAGGACAAGCCCTGCAGTTCATGTCAAGCTGGCAAACAAGTTGGAGCTGCCCATCGTCCCAAGAGCATCCTGACCACTACCAATTCATTTGAGCTCATCTACATTAACCTACTTGGTCCTACTACCTATGAGAGCTTGGGAGGTAACAAATATGGTTTTGTAATTGTTGATGATTTCTCTCGTTATACTTGGGTGTTCTTTTTGAAGGATAAGACACAGGTTTACAAGAAATTCAAGCACCTCATTGTTAGAGTTCAAAATGTGTAGAAGGTAAATCTGGTCAAAGTCAGAAGTGACAATGGGACTGAATTCAAGAATTCCAAGGTGGAGGCATTTCTGGACGAACATGGAAGTAAGCATGAGTTCTCAAGTCCATATGCTCCACAACAGAATGGAGTAGTGGAAAGGAAGAACAGGATCTTGATAGAGATGGCAAGGATAATTTTGGATGAATACATGACTTCACCAAGATTTTGGGCTGAAGCTGTCAACACTGCCTGCCACTCCATCAATAGGCTATATCTATATCCACTACTCAAGAAGACTTCTTATTAGCTGCTCACCAACTCTAAGCCAACTGTCTCATACTTCAGGGTATTAGGTTGTAAGTGTTACATTCTGAGAAAAAGCAAACGCCTCTCTAAGTTTAAAGCTAAATCTGATGTTGGTATTTTTTTTGGTTATTTTACTAATTCCCATGCCTATAGAGTTTTTAATACCTCCACAAAGGTTGTTGAAAAATCTATAGATGTGGATTTTAATGAGTCTTATGGCTCCAAAGGAGAGCAAGTTGCTAATGATGTAGGGAGCAAGGATATTCTCAAGAAATCCACTGGTGAGATCAGACCTATTGTCAAGGAGGAACCTACCTCACCAAGTGATCATGAACCACCTGCTCCACCTCTATGTGAAGATACTAGAGAGCAAGACATTGAGTTCGAGTACAACCCAGCCAATGATCAACTGGATGCAGAGGACCTGTCTTAGCCAGCTGTGTCGCAGGAAGAACCGGCTGTGTCACAGGCAACACCAACAGCTGTGACACAGGTGGTTGACCCCGAATCCCTTGTGATCAATAGGCTGCAGAAAGATCACCCTGTAGACCAAATCATTAGTGTCATTCATAGAGGAGTGACTACTCGTTCTCGTATTGCAAATTTCTGTGAACATTACTCTTTTGTCTCCAGTGTTGAATCCACGAATGTCAATGAAGCTTTCAAGGATGCTGATGGGTAAATGCCATGTACGAAGAGCTGAACCAGTTTGAAAGAAATCAAGTCTGGTCCCTGTGGAAAGGCCTCAAGACCACAATGTCATTGGAGCAAAATGGGTCTTCAGGAACAAGCAAGATACAAATGAACTGGTGGTGAAAAACAAGGCCAGATTAGTTGCGCAAGGCTTCACTCAAGTTGAAGGTCTAGACTTTGGTGAAACTTTTGCACCTGTGGCAAGACTAGAAGCAATCAGAATTCTACCTGCTTATGATGCACATCATAACATCAAGCTATATCAGATGGATGTGAAGTCTGCCTTCTTGAATGGTAAACTTTCTGAATTAGTCTATGTTGAGCAACCACCTGGTTTTGAAGATGCTAAGAAACCACACCATGTCTACAAATTACACAAAGCACTTTATGGTCTGAAATAAGCACCTAGAGCATGGTATGATACACTGACTAATTCAAAATAGTTTCAAAATGGGCTTAGTAAACACAACTCTATTCACTAAGAAAAATGGAAATGACTTATTTGTGTGCCAAATTTATGTCGATGACATAATATTTGGTAGTACTAACCGTTCAATAAGTGATGATTTTAGCAAGATGATGACCTAGAGGTTTGAGATGTCTTTAGATGGAGAGCTCAAGTATTTCCTAGGACTCCAAATCAAGCAACTCAAGGAAGGGACTTTTATCTCACAAGAAAAGTTCACCAAGGACATCATCACCAAGTTTGGCATGAAGAATGCAAAGCCTATACACACTCCCATGCAAACTAATGGTCATCTAGACTTAAACATTGAAGGTAAATCTGTTGATCAGAAAGAGTTTAGGTGCATGATAGGTTCTTTGCTATACTTGTGTGCATCTAGACCAGATATCATGTTAAGTGTGCGCATGTGTGCTAGATTCCAAGCTAATCCTAAGGACTATCACAGAGTGGCAGTACGCAGGATTCTGAAATGTTTAATTCAAACTTCAGGGTTTGGACTGTGGTATCCTAAGGGTGCAAACTTTGAGCTAGTTGGCTATTCAGATAGTGACTATGCAGGGTGTAAGCTTAACAGAAAAAGCACCTCTGGTACCTATCAATTTATAGGGCACTCTCTGGTGTCTCAGACAGCTGTGACACAGCCAGCTGCCCCTGATACTCCAAGCTCTCCATCAGCTCCTTCACCTACTCAACAACCAACGGTCACAGCTGTGCTCTCACCTACAGAAGAGCCATCAAGGTCACCTGTGCCACAGGCAGATGACCCAGCTGAAGAAGAAGAGAGCTCAGAAAGCTCATCAGATGATGGCAAAGGTGTATCAGTAACTCCTCCAAGGGCAAGAGAATCAGAGCTGACTCTGATGAAGATTATCAAGCTGAGGGCTTATCTTTCGGTGCAGAATCAGATAATGAACCTGAGGAGGAGACAGAACAAGAAGAAAGCTCACCTAGTCACTCAGAGGGTGAGGAGGATTTGGAATCCAAGTACAGCTATGTGTTCTCCTCTGCTCTCAGGACTGAACAAGGACAAATGGAGTTCCTGCCCAGAGTAGCCTTGACGAAGCTACCAAAGAGTGACCCCAAGAAGTCCAAGAGAAAGGTTGCATCTCTAAGCTCTAGTGCTTACATTAAGATGAGATCAACCTGTCCATTCTTCACAGTTGACAAGGAATACATTGAGCTAGTTTGCTTTGACCCCAGGTTTCACAATAACATCAGAAGGGGGTTTATCATGAGATCTTGTGAACTAAAGGATTTGTAGATTGCAAGGCTATTGATTGGGATGCTCTCATAGACTCTAGCCTACGTACTCTTCCATCCTTGATACAAGCAGCAAGCCTTGAGTTCATATGCAATCTTCAACAAGGCTATGATCCAGAAGTGATCAAGGAGTTCTATGCCACTGTGTGGGTAGAACAAGAAAATCAGGACATAATGATCTGGAAGACTAGAGACCAGCTTCTATCCATTACAGCTCCAGAATTCAACAACTTGTTTGGAGCACCAGTGGAGCCAAATATGCCAAACCTTTTTAAGTTAGAGTCAGTTCCAAATGAGATCAGAAGAAAATTCTACCCAAGGAACTTCTCCTTCCTAGCCAATACTCCAGCTGATTATGTCTACTTCAAGGGCATCACAATCACTGCAAAGCATCTTGTGAAGATCATCAATGTCACTATTCAGCCTAAAGGAGGAAACACAAATGCTGTATATTCACCTATCTGGCAAGTGTTGGTACACATTGCAAAGAATCAACATTTTGACATTGCCAGATTTATCTTTTATGAGATTGATGCAGTGCAGAAAGATAAGAAAGCCAAGTTGAGGCATGACTCGTATATTATACATATGATTCTTCAAAGGATAGGTCTACCTGAGTCAGAGTTCGATATCTCTATCAAAACATCCAAGACTCAGCTTAGACCTCAAGCTGATGATCATTCCGATGAAGTTGCTATGCCTGCTCTTTTTGGAGATCTTTCAGATGTAGCTGTGCCAGCCTCCAGTGACACAGCTGCTCCCACAGCAACTCAGGTGCCACCTCCTCAAGACTATGGCTCCCACCGCCAAGTGCCCACCGGTGTCACAGCTGATATACCCGCAACTGACCTAGTCGAGCTTGTATCTGTGATACAGGTAGCAGAAGATGGCATCCTCTCCTCCTCCATGATGACTCAAGAAGCTGCTAGAGCTTATCAGAACAAAGTCATGCCTGTTCAGTTTGCTGCTCTGCGTAGAGAAGTGAAAGGTCTGCATATCAAAGTAGACTCCTTGCAGCAGCAGCTCTCAGAGGTTCTCCAGCTCTTGAAGTCCAAGCTGACATGAAGTTTCTTCTTCCCTTACCCCTTTCTGGTGTTTTAGTGTCAAAGAGGGAGAAGAGCTTAGCTGTAAGGGGAGTGAGTGGCTTTAGGGGAGCAGAGTAGTGTTATGTATCAAGACTTATTTTTCCTGTTTCAATTTCTTATGTCTTGATCACGTTAAGTCTTTTCTTTTCTGTATTGATGCAATTTAATTTATGTTCTGAGCTATGTTATTCTGTCATGATCATTTTCTACTTCATGTATAAATGTTTGCTCTGATCATAACTCATATTAATGAATGCTCTGATCATGCTAATCCTTCTTTGTGCTCTGAACATGCTTTAAAGGAAAATTTAAAACTGTATCATTATCAGCACAGTTTAGTTTATTACTCATGATTCATTTAACATTCTGAACTGATAAAGTGCAAGTTGTGAGAAAATACTACTCGTGTCTATAATTTAAATCTGTGCATTTATATTCCAAAAGCAAATCTTTTATGCACAGCTTCAGGGGGAGTATATTCTAACAACTTGCATATGTCATATTCATTCATATCTTTAATTGATAATGTTGAATGGGTTGCCACCAACCACCAAAAAGGGGGAGATTGAAAAAGCATCTAGACTCCTAAATGGTTTTGATGGTTAATGGCAACCTAAACTGGGATCTAATATTTACATTGAGTGTAAGCAGAAAATTAGGTTCCAGGAAGAGGTTTCATCCATAAAAAGATGACCACTAAAAGTACAAAGCTGTTTTCCCAAGACAAGAAGATAGCTGTGCTAGGCAGCTGTGCCACAGCTGTGAAGAAACCGGTGATGTGCTAGGAGTAGCAAGCAAGGTGATGGTTGCTTGATGCATTAAGAGCCTTGACTACAGTTGGCGGAAGCTGAAGCCTAGATTTGCTAGTTTTCTTGAGTCCTTAGAAAATACTTGTACTACCAAGAGCGATGAAGTTGCAATCACTTTTGGAAGTTCTTATGCTCAATGCTCAGAGTGTTGGAGAGTGGTACTGATGCCTTGAGGTCAATGGCCCTGTATCTCTTAGGAGTTGCTTCTCCAACGGAGACGTACCTCTCTGAAAAGAGTGGGAACTTCGGTGAAAAATCTCTTGTCTCTCTGTGTGTTTACATTCCGCATTTATTTGCTTATTTCCTTCCATGCTTGTGTAATTTTCTGATATATATATATATCTAATCTAGCTGTGATCTTTACTCTATACCTGAGGTAGCTATCTGTGTCACAGTGTTTTCACACATGTCTGTTTCTCTTAGATAGTGCACCTGTGTAGATCACCTGTGTGACAGTTGCGTTATATTATCTGTGTATCTTCTTACCTAAGTTGTATACCTGTTACGCCACTGCTAGTTCCTCTTATCTGTCTGAGAACATTTGCATCTAAAAGGAAGAAGTTTTAATGTTCTAGCTAGCCTCCTATTCACCCCCCTTCTAGTCGGCTCCTAAGATCCTTTCAGTAAGGTAGTCTCCACCCCTATCTTCGTCACTGACTAGCTGGCCAGTGATTTTGGCCGAGCGCTTAATGAGGTGGATGCTTTCAAATATCGCAGCATGGTGCGAGATTTTCAGTATCTTACTTTGACACGTCCTGATATTTCGTTTGTTGTGAACAAGTTTGTTAGTATCTGTCTAAGCCCATTGATGTGCACTAGGAAGCAATGGAGCACTTTTTTGTTCGAGGTATGGCCACCACAGGACTGAGTATTCGGTGTTCTCCATCAACATTTCTTAGTGTGTTTATAGATGCTGACTGGATCGGATATTCTGATGATCGACGTTCAACAGGGGCTTTACAATTTTCTTTAAATTGAATTTGATATCATAGTGCTCGAAAACAACCCATTGTCTCTCGCTCAAGTACTGAAGCGGAGCATAAAGCCCTCATAAATAGGATGGCTGAGGTTACATGAGTGCAGTTTCTTCTCAGAGAATTAGAAGACTATAGCCGCAAACACCAGTGTTACGGTGTGATAATAGTGGTGCAACTTATTTAACAGCCAACCTAGTTATTCATACACGGACCAAATATATCAAGATTGAATTTTATTTTGTCAGATAGAATATTTTCTCCTCATGGGATTAGATAGCAGATGTTTTCATAGGCTGGCCACGCGACAAATGCTTAATCGACTACGACACAATATTAACCTTGTACATGCTGGTTGAGATTGAGGGGGAATGTTAACGTGTAGATATTCACGTGTATAGTTAGGATTCCTGACGTGTATAGTTAGTTTGGAATCCTCTCTTGTGATCCGATTGGTTGTGATCTGATCGGTTTGGTTGTTCATTGTCTAGTAAGACTACAACGTGTATATATATGAAGAGAAATCCTGAGATGGGATTGCAAGGCAAAACATTTGTTGACTCAGAAGTTGTACCTTATGGCAGAGCCGAGGCCAAAGGGGATCATCCACACGAATGCAGCAGTGTTGAGACTGCCAAGAGTACACTTGCATATCTTCAGTAAGCTTATCATTTGGTAAAATTAAATGTGGTATGCTCAATCTACCATTACCTGATTGATAGCACGGACGTCTCCAGCTTTGGATTGGGAAGAAGGCCTGAAAGGAGCACAATAAGCTCGAACGACCACATTTCCAAGCTGCAATCGCAACGTCATATCATCAACCACAACAACAACTGTGTGCTAATGTCAATTCATCGTTGATTAAAACTGTATAAGAATTTCATCGGGAAGTACAAAGCACTCACCAGACCATCAGCGCAGATGGGACGGCGAGCCTGAAGAAGCTGAACACATCATGGAACGCCTCCGTCGAGAACCCTGTCCACGTCTTCTTGCAAGAACTCGACACCCTCACATACACAGCCAGTATGATCACGTAGATCCAGTAGGAGATGGCGTTGCTGAGCGCCGCGCCCTTGCTGCCCATCCCGGCAACGTACACGAGCAGCCAGCAGACAAGGAGGTGGAACACCGCGGCGGCACCGGCGCTCGCCATCACCGGGGAGCACGATGTTCTGCGTCTGCAGGAATCGGACGTGGCACTGCAGCAGGCCGTAGGCGAAGAGCGCCGGGATCATCCACCGGCGTAGGTGCCGGCCTCCATGGCGATTTCCTCATCCTGGCCAAACAGGAGCAGGATCTGGCCGGTGTAGAACCAGATGACGGCGAGCGGGATGCTGACGAGGGTGAGTAGAAGCATTGCTCGCTGCTTGTAGATGCCGAGGAGGTGGAATTGCCTGGCCCCGAATGCTTGGCCGCACAAGGTGTCCAAAGCACTAGCCATTCCAAGCTGACAAAGGAGGTAGAAAATGAGAGGGCTATGTCCAATATGTGTTAGAACGAAAACATATTTGAAAAAATTGTTAATATGAGGCAAAAAATTAACGCTGAGATTAGATTTGCAGATGTGCTATTTCACAGCTGACTGATTTTTTATCAAATCTTAGTCGATAGTTAAGATATGCGTTGTGTTTTCTTTTTGAATCATGCAGGAGAGTAGTATGCATTATATTAAGGAGGAGAGAACAAGGAGAAAGTTTACCTATACCAAACCAACGACCAGCAAGCTAGCACAGCTATAGCGACACAAAACAAGACACAAACACAGTAACTAGAACAACATTACGTCTAGACCATTGGCGCCGGCTCCCCTCCATTGATGACACTAAACTTTAATCAGTTATATGATGTCCTAGAGGGATGTAGAGACATTATTGTCTTGTTGCACTCGAGCCAAATAAATCAGACGACTAAGATCATTACGCTGTCCAGCCTCTCACGCAGACTCTCGTCGATACGGAGCCTGGAGATGGACCACCATAATTCTAGCCCATATTAACATTCAGCTTCAGGTAGTGTAGGTTTACCCATTCGAGAATGCAGCACCAGATAATGTTGATCACACCACACCTAATGAGCAGGTGATCTGCGTTTCTAGCATCATGGTCACAAAATGCACCTGCCGGATTAAGAGGTAGATTACGCTTGGCGAGCTAGTCAGCAGTCCAAATTCTTCTACAGATCGCAAGCCAAATGAAAATCTTGTACTCAACGGGCCTAGGTACACTAGATCACCTTAGCACACTGATAATCTACTGACGCAACAAAGAAGGCGCGGTACGCGACCGTGAAGAATAAAATCCTGAAGCTTCCCAATTCCACGACCATGAATCAGGGATACCCGGGAGTAATTGGACGCCACGGGTAGCTTCCCATACGACCAAGAGTTGATTGAAAACTTGGAGTGATATAGGCTTCCGAATATCTTTTACTCATCGAAGATTGACAAGCGCATCAGCCACGGTGCTTTTGCATCGAATAGCCGGAGACACAAGCACATGGATGTCAGTGGCTATCTCTACAATTGAAGTGTTGTTGAGCCATTTTTCATACTAGAAAAGAATGTCGGTACCATCGGTGATGTGCACACTGGTTGCAGCATTGAAGATCGGCACAATAGTGGTGCAGGCAGGTTGGACCTTGAGCCATGGCCTGTCCGGGCACACACGCTGCAACCAAGCCCATCGCAATTGAAGGGAGTTGCCCATTAGGCGGAAGTCAAGGATACCAAGCCACCCTTGCGCTTAGGTCTGCAAACGATGAATCAATTGACAAGGCAATGCCCGTTTGCGACTACATCAGTATCTTTCCAAAAGAACACATGCCGTATATTGTTTATAGATTTCAAAACCTAGCTAGACAGATCAAGAGACATGAAGTGAAAATTTGGTATAGCTGAGAGCACCGAGGCGAATAGAATTAGTCTCCCACCATGAGATAACATACTTGCCTTCCGCCTAGCAAGCCACGATCTGATCCGATTCAGGAGGTAATTGAAATCTTCTTTGCGAGCTTTCCAGATAGACAGAGGCAAGCTCAAGTATTTGACAGGAAGTTGTTGGATAAGTGATCTACAGGCACAGAGGTCGGTTTGCCCTGATCAGGGGCAAACCGACCTAAGCCAAAATCTGGTGTTGGTTCCCCCTCTGTGGGTGCCCTATATAAGGGAATAGAGTCCCAACGGGACATGAGGTTAGGGCAAAAATCCTACCCTAAGCATTCCCACCAACTGATCAAACCTAGCACCCTAACAGAGGGAAGAACACCACCCGCATCATATCCAAGCTCCAGAAAAGAAAGAAAGAAGTAGAGAAGAGATGGGAGGTTCATCGGATCAAGGTAACACTCCTCTGTGTGGTTCAATTTTGAGCTAGATGATCCTAGCATGTTCTAACATTGGTATCAAAGCGCCTAGCCTACGATTGAACCTCTTTAAGCTCGAATTCATGCTCATTTCTAATCTTTAGCCCTAAAACACCTAAGTTCTAACCCTAACAGTGCACCCACACCACGCACACGAGCTAATTAAGCACTAGGGCTTCGGGTTTAAGCAATAAGAAGAAGGGGATGAAGAAAATTTAAGAAACCCTAAGCCAATTCCCCAAATCCTGTAACCCTAAATTCCTAAATTTCCCAAATTTCCCCAATTTGAGAAAACCCTAACCCTAAGATTGAGAAGAGAGGGCGGTGGACATACCTAAGGGCTGCGGTGGTCGTCGCCGGTTGCCGTAGCTGCCGCCTCAGCTTTGCGAAGGTGCTCGGGCCATGTACCCGAGCGGCCTCGTCGTCCACCGCGCCGGATTTCGCCTCTCGGAAGGGCACTGACAAGCACCGCTCGACGGAGACGCGCGCAAGCCAAAGCCGCACGCGACTCCGGCAAGAGGGCCTCGACGGCGCCGGACTCTCCCTCCACCGAGGCGGGCGCTTTGCGCCGATGCCTCGCTCGCTCGCCCGCTCATCGCCGTCCACGGGTGAGAGAAAGAAAGGGGAGAAGTGAGCTAGGGTTTCGCGGGGGAGGCGGCGACCGGCGGTTTTGTTTTCCCCGCGCGTTCACTCGTGGCCGTACGATCCCCATCCAACGGCTCGCATGAAGTGGCCGTGGTGCAGGCTAAAGAGGCCGTGTGGGAGCTGCATTTTCCCGGCCTAGGCCCAGGTTGTCGGGCCTGGAGCCTAGGCGGGATGCGGGGGAGGCAAAGCGGGCCAGGCCAAATACGGCCTGGTTCGGGAGGTTGTTTTGGGCTGAAGTTTTTCCTTTTATTTTTATTTAATTTTTGAACCATGGGCTGCACAGTATAGGGCCGAAATGAGTTTTGGGCTGAATTTTAGTCTGAAAAAAAATTAATCTAAATTTTCTTTAATAAAAGAAAATAATAATAAAATAATAATAATAATAATAATGTATATATCGTATTTTTATGTTAAGTAATTATCTTGTGTTTTGTTATAACTTTATGTTATGTTTAATTATTCCTGAGAAGTTTGTGCTTAATCTTTTAAGACCCTTTTATTGTGATGCATATTATTATGATTAATTTTTCCCGCTAAAGGATTAGGATTATAATTCTTTTATTAAGTGTGGCTAACATTTGTCATTCTGGCCAAAGCTGATATGGACTGGATTAATAAAAGAAGTTTATATATGTAATTTAATTAAAAGTGTGGCTTGTATTCATTATTCTGACCAAAGCTGATTAATGGATACCTGTTCATAAAATTTTATTGTCCCTATCCTTTTCTGGCCAAAGCTGATGTGGATTTGATCAATAAAAGAAGTTCATAATGATGCTTACTAAAGCATTTAATTTTTCTTTATGTAGTATCTAATGCCTCTCAAATTGCCAGAATAATCAACGGCATTGAGCAACTAAATGGAAACAACTATGCTTCGTAGAAAGAAAAGCTCGAGATAACTCTGGCTTTGCTGGATCTCGATTATGCTCTCTATAATGATCCACCTAAAGCACCTAAGGAGGGTGATGAAAATTATGATTCTCTGAAAAGAGAATATGATGTTGAAAAGACTAAGTGGGAGCAGTCAAATCATAAGTGCCTCATGGTGATTAAGAGCTCCATTAATATCAGCATAAGAGGAGCTATTCCAGACTCCCAGACCGCCAAGGAATATCTTGGCAAAGTTGAGGACCAATTCAGGGGCTCCTCTAAAGTTTATGCAACCAGCCTTATTAAAAGGCTTGTTGATGAACCATATGATCCGACTAGGAGTCTAAGGGAACACATTATGAAGAAATGTCACATGGCCGCCAAACTCAAGACAATGGAAATGGAAATCTCAGAAGGTTTTTCTTGTCCATTTCATTATGTCTTCTTTGCCTCAGGAGTTTTCTCCATTCACTATCAACTATAATGCTATGGATGTGAAGTGGGGCATCGATGAAATGATGGCCAGATGTGTACAAGAAGAAGAAAGACTTAGAGCTGATAGAATTGAACATATCAATCAATTCAAGCACTCTAATAAAAGGAAAAATCAGAAGTCTATTAGCGAGCACTCAAAGCCTAAGCCTGCTCAGTTCAAAAATAAGGGGCAATCTTCTAAGCAATCCCAGCAGAATAAGCCTAAAAAAGCTTCCAATGCAAATGAAAAGGATCCAGAAGGATGTCATTTTTGCGGGAAAAGTGGGCATTTTCTGAAAGACTGCATTGGCTTTATGAAATGGCTCAATAAGAAAGGTACTAATGTTATTTCATTCATAGATGAGTCCCTATATATTGATTATGCCACCAATACATGGTGGGTTGACTCAAGAGCGACAATTCATGTTGCAAACTCTTTACAGGGATTCGATATGAAGAGGACCCTAAGAAGAGGGGAAAGAAGAATTAGAGTTGCTAATGGTGTTGAGGCTGAATCTGAGGCGATTGGAGAGTTTGCACTCACACTTCATACCGGATTCACGCTTCGATTACATAATGTTCTCTATGTACCCTCTATGAGAAAAAACTTAGTATTAGTGTCATGTTTAGATGACGATGGTTTTCACTGTGATTTTGGAAACAAGAGTTGTATAATTACATATGATAATAAAGATGTTGGTCTTGCCATCCGACAAGACAAACTTTACTTGATTACCTTCAGTGATACCATTAATGATATTGATTCCTCTTCAAAGATAAACGTTGGTAAATGGAAGCAAAATAGTAATGAGACTTCTTCGAAATTATGGCATTGTCGTTTAGGCCATATTTCGAGGGGGAGAATTGAGCATCTCATTAAAGAGCAAATACTTCATCTTCTGGATTTCTCAGATGCAGACACTGATCATTGTATTGATTGCATCAAAGGAAAATATACTAAGAAAATCAAGAAAGGTGCAAATCGAAGCATGGGAGTCTTAGAAATAATTCACACAGATATCTGTGGTCCATTTAATGTAAATTCAGTGGATGGCTATAATTCATTTATAACATTCACTGATGACTACTCTCGTTATGAATACATTTATCCTATCAAAGAAAGATCTGAGGCATTGGACAAATTTAAGTTTTCAAGGCTGAAGTTGAAAATCAGTATGACAAAAAGATTAAAGTTGTAAGGTCTGACCGTGGTGGTGAATACTACGGAAGGCATACACCTTATGGCCAAATTCTTGGACCATTTGCTAAGTTTTTATAGGAAAATGGCATAGTAGCCCAGTATTCTGCACCAGGCGAATCCCAGCAAAATGGAGTGGTTGAAAGGCGTAATCGCACTCTTATGGACATGGTACGAAGTATGTTAATCCACCCTACTTTGCCCATCAATCTATGGATGGAAGCTCTAAAGACAGCTGCACATGTTCTTAATAAGGTTCCCAGTAAATCAGTTCCTAAAACGTCATATGAATTGTGGACTGGGAGAAAACCAACCCTAAATTATCTTCATGTGTGGGGCTGTCCTACTGAAGCTAGAGTTTTCAATCCAAATATGGGAAAGTTAGACCCCAAGACTGTCAGTTGCCATTTCATTGGTTATCCTGACAAATCTAAAGCATATCGATTCTATTGTCCAAATCAGTTCACTAAATTTGTTGAAACAAGACACGCTGTGTTCTTGGAAGATGATATGATCAGGGGGAGCATGATACCCAGGAAAATAGATTTAGAAGAAAAGCGGGACTATGTTCCGATACCCATGATTCAAGAACCTATTTTCCCAGTGCGTGCTGATGTTGCACCTCCAGTTGAGAGGACTTCTAATGCAACACTTGCTGAGGTCCCTGTGACTACTTCAGACGTCACACTTAATGATGTTTCTATTGAGGATACTCAGCAGCCTCCAGCTATGGCTCATATACCAATAATGAACCCGTTAGAAGATCACAGCGGGTCAGAAGATCTGCCATTCCTAGTGACTATGTCACTTATATGAGTGAAGATATGAATGAGTCGGTGTTGGACGATGATCCCACCTCATTTAAGGAAGCCATGCAAAGTGAGTATTCATCTGAATGGCTTAATGCTATGAAAGATGAAATGAAGTCTATGAGTACAAATGACATATGGGACTTAATAGAAATTCCCGAAGGAGCCAAAACAATAGGCTGTAAATTGGTCTACAAAATCACACGTGACTCCGAGGGGAATATCGAAAGGTTCAAAGCAAGGCTCATAGCCAAAGGCTTCACACAGAGAGAAGGCATTGATTATAATGAGTCTTTTTCACCTATCTCTTCTAAAGATTCATTCAGGATAATTATGACCCTTGTAGCTCATTATGATTTAGAATTACATCAGATGGATGTTAAAACGGTATTCCTAAATGGTAACTTATATGAAGATGTTTACATGGCACAACCAGAAGGTTTTGTTATGAAGGAAAAGAACATATGGGATGTCGACTTAAGAAATGCATTTATGGATTAAAACAAGCGTCAAGGCAATGGTATCTCAAGTTTGATCAGATCATAAGACAATTTGATTACAAAGAAAATGAGGTGGACAATTGCGTATATGTCAAGTTCAGGGGGAGTAAGTACATCTTCTTGATATTATATGTCTATGACATACTCTTAGCCAGTAGCGATAAGAATCTGCTGCTGGAAACTAAAAGATTTCTCTCCTCCAAATTTGATATGAAAGATCTTGGTGAAGCCACTTATGTCCTAGGCATTCAAATTCACTGAGACAGATCCAGAGGTATCTTGGGGTTATCACAAAAGGCATATATTGAAAACGTGTTGAAAAAGTATAATATGCATAAACGCTCAGCCTCGCCTGCTCCTATAGTCAAGGGCGATAAGTTTAGGACTTTTCAATGTCTGAAAAATGAATATGAATCTGCGCAGATGAAGTCAATTCCATATGCTTCGGCTATTGGAAGCATGATGTATGCACAAGTGTGCACTCGCCCTGACTTAGCATTCGTAACCGGGATGCTTGGCAGATACTAGTCAAATCTAGGACTGGATCACTGGAAAGCCGTTAAAAAGACCTTACGCTATTTGCAAGCATTAAGAATTACATGCTCACGTATAAGAGATCTGATAACCTCGAAGTTATAGGTTATTCAGACGCTGATTTCGCGAGGTGTGTTGATACTAAGAAATCCATGTCAGGTTACATCTTCACCCTCGCAGGAGGAGCTATATCGTGGAAAAGCTCCAAACAAAGTGTTACTCTGCATCGTCGACAATACAGGCCAAGTTTGTGGCATGTTATGAGGCTACCGGGCAGGCTATATGTCTAAAGAACTTTATCCGGGATTAAGAATGGTTGACAGCATATCTAAACCACTCACTCTATACTGCGATAATCAACCCGCAGTAAGCTATTCAAGCAATAACAAGTCAAGTGGTGCTGCCAAACACATTGATATCAAGTACCATTGTTGTGAAAGATAGAATCCAGGATCAAACAATAAGCATTAAGTACATAAGCACTAAGCAAATGTTAGCGGATCCACTTATAAAAGGCCTACCACTCAATATATTCAAAGAGCATGTTGCCGGCATGGGTTTTGTAGAAAGCCTTTGATCTTGGAATAGTTGGAACTATTATGACACCGTCTCCCCATGAGTATAAGAGGGCTCATTTTGATATTGAAAGGGAACCATAGTCACTTGGTCCAACAATACTTAATTGATTGTTGTAATCTATTGTCTTGGTGTACCGATCAGTCAAAAGGTGAGTTATAAGTTTGTATAAGCTTAAGAGAAAAAGTCTTTGGAGCTCCTAAGTTAAAAAAAAAGTTCTTTTGAT
The DNA here is from genome assembly GCA_019208055.1 of Stipa capillata. Lineage (NCBI taxonomy): Eukaryota > Viridiplantae > Streptophyta > Magnoliopsida > Poales > Poaceae > Stipa > Stipa capillata. The sequence continues at coordinate 75,163 of JAGXJF010001589.1, read as the reverse complement.
GTAAAGTAATGTACTATAGTCAGTAGGTTCAGTGGTACCTTATATTAACCATTGTAATCTTTTATCTTAGTATATTATTTTATTGAGAAATGAACCTAGAAGTTTAGCCTTACGATCAAGGGGGAGAATGTTAGATAAGTGACCTACAGGCATAGAGGTCGGTTTGCCCTGATCAGGGGCAAACCGACCTAAGCCAAAATCTGGTGTCGGTTCCCCCTCTGTGGGTGCCCTATATAAGGGAATAGAGTCCCAACGGGACATGAGGTTAGGGCAAAACTCCTACCCTAAGCATTCCCACCAACTGATCAAACCTAGCACCCTAACAGAGGGAAGAACACCACCCGCATCATCTCCAAGCTCCAGAAAGAAAGAAAGAAGTAGAGAAGAGATGGGAGGTTCATCGGATCAAGGTAACACTCCTCTGTGTGGTTCAATTTTGAGCTAGATGATCCTAGCATGTTCTAAACAGAGTGGCACTTGCTAGCACGAAGAGCTTGGCCGACCAAAGTAGATGTCTTCATCCGAGCAGTGGATTGGGGAGAATGAGCTCTTTGAGAGGTTGCATTGAAGCCCCAAAGCATCCCCAAAATATGCCAATATTGATCGGACGACCTGGAGATCAGTATTGGCAGGACGAAGAAAGATAATAATGTTGTCCACGTAAAATGACGTGCACAACAAAGGCACACCCGTTGCGACCGTCGAAGTAAGGATGCCCTCCTCTTCAGCTTTGACGAGGATTAGGAGCTTCGTTGATGATAATAAAAAGAATAGGCGACAACGTGTCGCACTGTCGTAGGCCCCTGGCATGCCAAACAGTCAGTCCGGGCGAGCCATTAAGCAGTACCCGTGTGGATGCAGTGGAAAGGAGAATGGTTATCCAGAGCACCAACGATGACCAAACCCGATATGCCGGAGAATTTCTAACAGAAAAAGGCCAGGCGACCATGTCAAATGCCTTTACAATAATGTCTTGTTTAAGTAGAATGCTCCCTTGTTTCCTGCGATATAGAGTGCGAGCAGCTTGCCGAACCATCATAAAATTAAGATAAAGAGAGTGACCTAGCATTCTGGTTGCTTCCGTAGACCTGACCTGTTACTAGTTCACAAGCCCCTCATTCTCTAAATTTTTTTAATAAAAAGATTAAATAATATAGAAAGGTCCATAATGGTATGGAATCCCTAACCTCTTTGTATTAGGAACTAATTTCCTCTAAAATAATAATAGTCTCGCACACTGGCCTGTGGACGTGCCTACGTACCAGGACGCTGAAGCCGGTGACGGTGGCAAAGGAGCTAGCCACGGAGGCGCCGGCGAGGGGCAGCTCGCCGAGGTGGCCGACGTACATGACGGACATCATTCGGATCAGGTTCTGCAGCAGTGCGCCGCCGATGAGCGGCCCTGCCAGCCACAGCTGCTGCTTCACTTCTTCACGCGCTCCCAAGTTCTCTTCGTTGCCATGTTTTGAGCTGCCCGGGAGCAGGAGAGCTTCGTTGACGCTTTCCTTCGCCATGTATGTTGAGCAGCTTCACCTTCTCCCTGCCGCTCTCTATGATTGTGTCTCGAGTCTTACGAGCGAGAAAGGGAAGGACTCTGCGTAATTAAGTCTCTGATGGATGTCCGGCATACGGCAGTCTGGCATCCGATAATTGATTGACCAACCAACGTAGATCCCCAATTTACGGTTGGGTCCATTGACGTATGATAAGGTGGTACGCGTGGGCACAACTGAATTAACGAAATCAAAATATTTTGTATTTTCTCCCACACATTAACAAGACCAGGCGAAGACTGGTTGTATGCAAATGACCGGAGCTATATCAATGAGAGGAAGCATGTAACACCGCATGGCTCTAATATGTATTTGGGAGCTTGCAATTTTGCGATGAAGGTTAGCTAGTAGGTTTAGGAACGACTCTACGAGTACATTCTTTTTATCAATACTTAGTGTGGAGAATGATTTTTAAGGTGGCTCTTACTATCCAAACTATATGAAAATCTAACATACTTTCTATATCGACTAGTCTTTTCTTCTATTAGTACTTTGCTTTCAGACGGCCGCGCCACTTACATTAAAGCACCGTTGTGATTTGAGGCGACCGAGCCGCTCACGTCAAATTATAACTTAACAAGCACTAAGTATTAGAAATATGCAACTTATCAGGGATATACACTCTTATACAAAGGAACTCTTTTATTCACAGAAGAAACTTTGATACAATATTTTTTATGTCTATCTTATCTCTACTTAAAATTCCATGCCACATTTTCTAGTATTCTCTCATACTCATGTTGGCTGACTGTCTAGAAAAGCTGCACTGGCTGTAGGAACATGAATATACGACTTTTGGTTGACTTAACCATCTACAACATTTTGGAAAATGAGTACAGAAAACTTCAGCACATTGCAAAAGTTGGCAGAAAATAGCTTTTCCAAACAGTTGAATTTACATTGCAAAGCCCACAGCTATTGTTGGCAAAAGTTGCTGAAAAGTTAGCCGTTTGGTCGGACTGCAGCTTTTTCAGTGGAAAGTTGCCGAAAAACCCAACCAAACACTCCCTTAATATTCCCTAATTTTAGAAACTCCTTTAAAATATCTCTACATACTTATCCCTTATTTCATCTAGAGTCTTCTTCTCAAATATCTTTCTCTTATAATCCTCTAATGTCTTTTAGAAGTTTCCCACTTTGCCATGAAGAATTATCTTTAATATCTCCTATGACAAATATGTATGTATTTATGACAGCTCTCCAACCTTCTAGAATCTTCTTGCTACAAGTATGCATTGGATTATATTCAACACTCCTCAATGCACAATTGTCTGGTAAATCATCTCCTCGTCGATGTCCTTGGATATTATGAGCTCTGCCTTTTCTCCCTTGCTTCTTTTCTTCATATCACCATGGAGGTTGCTTGCCTTCAACTCGATCCTCCTCATCTTTCTCATTCTTGTCGCTTCTTGCAGCTTCACTTTTCTTCTTTGCCCTTATCCACACTTGACCCTTCACTACTTCTTTGTACGAAGGAAGAGTAACTTGAGTAAGTTCGGTGTTGACATACCTGGGATATATTGACCTTGTTCTCCAAACTTTCACCTCATGCTCCTCGGCCTCTAATGGACATGAGCTATGCTCCTCAAGTATAATATGATCGATACCTTGTATCTCGTTCTTCTTCTCATCAATGTGCACTGCTGAATCATATGAATAATCAATGTTCCATCTGCAACTTCAGTATGTTCATTCTCTACTTGTGGCTTCTCAACATCAAGAGATATATGCTCTATCTCCTCCAACTTAGCTTCCTCCTCATTGTTGAGAGCCTTCCAATCATTATCACTGCCATATCCAAATACTAGAAAACCACAAAGGATATCTTGATTACTCACCTCCATAGAGAAGCCACCTTCTGCATCTGTCGGCGATATGGGGACCAGGGTCCCCTAAACCGCTGGCAGAGGCCCAACTTGACACTGCGTCACCAAGGACGAAGGAGTTAAGAAGAGGTGCTCGGGGGCCCACCCCGAGCACTGTTCCCACTCGGTTAATCAAGGGGTGCCCCGAGTTGTCCCTTAAGGGTGCTTTCTAAGCACCCAAGGTGACTTGGCCCCCGCTCGGGATGAATCAAGAAGAGGTGCTCGGGGGCTCACCCCCGAGCAGTTGAGGCGACTCAGCCCCCGCTCGGGGCACCGAGCGCCCCGCTCGGGGCACTGAGCGCCTCGCCTGGTGGAGCGGCCTGGGGGGGCGTGCTCGTGGGCTCCCGACCCCGGGAGCCCCGAGCACCCCCTGTGGGCCCTTCCTCAGTCCATGTGGCCCGACAGGCGCAGTTAATGCCCGTCTGATGGGCCTGTCTACTCCGAGTCCGCCGCAGTGGACATGATGGCGAATCTTGATAGGTTCCCATCCTCCCAAGAGATAAGCTACATCAGTTATCAGTCTTGGCTAAGGATGGGGCGGTCAGACGCCTTTTTGACTTTGAGGGCGCGGTGCCGCGCGCCCATACGCATGCCTTCTGCACCTGGTCCGTGGGGCCCGGGCAGTTGCAGCATGGCCCGTGTCAGGAGACGTCCCAGGAAGTCTTCACCTCCTGACACAGCCATATCATGATGATCCGGTTTCCAACCAAGGCGTGACCGGCACTATTCCACTATAGCGAATCTCAACCACCGGCGTGGGCTGCCCACGCCCTATTCGTCAGCAACAAGCATTATTATAGTGTATTTACCTTTTGTCCATTGTGGTGACCCCCGGATATATAAGGGGAGAATCGAGGCCATGAAGGAGGACTCTCGGATATTAGACAATACAACCCTAGACATCCGAACCCTAGAGGAAGAAGAACAGGAGCACTGTGCTGCTGGTTCATGTGATCATCCACACATTTATATATACACAAAAAGCAGGACGTAGGATTTGACACCTAGAAGGTGGCCCGAACCTGGGTAAATCACAGTCTCCATTCTAGCATCCTTGCCACCCAAGACCGTCGCATCTTCTGTTCTTGCGCTTCCCTGGCTGAATCCCAAAGGGGGTCCATCCGGACCACCGACGCCGGCGTTTGTACGTCGACATCTAGCGCGCCAGGTAGGGGAGGCCAAGTTTTTGAACCTACGACGGTCATGGCAGACCGACAGTCACATCCCCAGCGAGAAGGACCTCGACAGCCGTCCGCTCCGGCACGCTCTGTGCCCCCTCGTGTGCAGCGGCACCACGCCGTGTTCGGCGGCGCCTCAGCAGCGGACGCTGCCCCATCGCAGCCCCAGCACCTAGCGCGCAAGGGTGAGGCACATGCCGATCCAACCCTCGCCGACTTGCCCCAGCCGGTCCGGCGCCGGCTGGACTTTGATGAGCCGGGAGAGGTAGGCGCGCTGCATGCAGCGTAACTTCTCCTCCGGCATCCACCCGTCCAGGTGGAAAGCATATCTCCTGTTGGCCCCTGGCTCCAGGAGGTAGCCAACCTGATCGACACCACTCGCTGCCAGGCGGCGGTCAGGAGTTCTCAGACCTCCTCGAGGCCTGGCGACATCCCGTTCGGCCCCTCAGCGGCCCCTCCGCCGCTACTTCCACGTCGTTCATGTGGTAAGGCGAGAGAGCCCCGCAGCAGGTCCCACCGTTCGGTTGCCTCTCCTGTTGTAGGAGACGGCCCGAATCTTTGCCGCGCCTCAACCAACTGAGAGAAGACGAAAGATGCGCGCGTCACCATCGAGCGCCATCAGGAGAAGTGGTGCGAGGCAGGGGCTGTTGAGGGCCAATCGTCCTCCGGCCCCGCTGCCAGTCATACATGCTCTCCGGAGCACGTCCGTGCGCCGCCGGTCGGGAGGGTCAACGCCCCACTTTACGGAGCGGGCTGTCAGGCTTTTACTCCTGGCCTTCGCCGCGTCAGCTGGCCCGAAAGTTCCGGCCCGAGCTGCCGCAGAAATAGGACGGCTTCTTCTACCCGGAGGAGTTCCTCCAGATCTACACCACCGCTGTACAAGCGGCCGGAGGAGCCGAAAAGGTGATGGCCAACTGGTTCCCCATGGCCTTGAAGGGCTCTGCCCGTTCATGGCTCATGAACCTCCCTCCGAGCTCGATCCGCTCGTGGGAGGACCTTTGCCACCAGTTCGTGGCCAACTTCCGGGGCACTTTCGAGCGCCCTGGCACAGAGAGCGATCTCCACGCTGTCAACCAGCGTAAAGGGGAGATGTTGCGGCACTTCAACCAGCGCTTCAGTCAGGTTCGCAACACCATCCCCAAGATATCCCCTCAAGCTGTTATCGTCGCCTTCAGGTAAGGTGTCCGCGATGAGAAGATGCTTGAGAAGCTGGGCACGCGCGACATCCAGTCCACGCGGACTTGTTCATAGTCACGGACAAGTGCGCCAAGGCGGCTGAGGCTCGACCCGACCAGCCATCGGCTACGGTGCGGAGTCCTCCCGTCCCTCCGGGTGACGGGGGAACAAAAACAAGAAGCGCAAGTCGAACCCGTCGCGGTAGCGGAAGTCAAAGCGTGGAAGCCGCCGTGCGCTGGTCTAGGCGGCAGCGGTAAGAAGCCACCCAGGGCCCCCGAGCAGGGCTCTGGCAGGTGGTGCGAGATACACGAGACCAACCGGCACAGCCTTGCTGAGTGCCAGACGGTGAAGTTCCTCGCCGAGAGGAACAAGAAGGAGCGCGAGGAGCGCCGCGAAAGCGGCAACGACAGGCGCGGCGGAGAGGAAGGTGATCTCGAGTTCCAGGAGCCCAAAGCCATGGCGTGCATCAATGGGGGCGCCTCCATGTCCTCTTCACGATGTCAGTTCAAGCTGATGGCGCGTGAAGTGTGCTCAGCGACCCTGAGCATCGGCTCGACCCGACCACTTAAGTGGTCGGGTACCCCGATCACCTTCGACCGCTCCGACCACCCCGAGAACATGTCGGGTGTAGGCCGCGTCCCTTTGGTAGTCTCCCCAATAGTGTGCAACATCAAGGTAACCCGCATGTTGATCGACAGGGTCGCAGGACTTAACCTCCTGTCCCCCAAGGTGTTTAGCCAAATGCAGGTGCCACCTAGGCAGCTGAGGCCCACGATGCCTTTCCTCGATGTCACCCCGGGCCTCACCATGCCCCTCGGGCAGGTGTCCCAGATGGTCACATTCAGGATTAATTAAGGACAACTTCTGGACGGAGAGCGTCGTCTTCGATGTCACCGAATTTGACCTCCCGTATAACGGCATCCTCGCACCGCCCGGTCCTCGCCAAGTTCATGGTAGCGTCCCACTATGCCTACCTCACCATCAAGATGCCCGGGCCCAACGGCACAATCACGGTGCCGGCTGCCAAACGGAAGGACAAAGTGGCCCAGGGAGTCCAGGCCTGCTCGCCCGCGTCTATGCGGCCAAGCCCGGCAGCTGCCACCGTGCACCGCGCCCGTCAGAAGATGTCGCGCATCATCCCGGTGGTGCTGCTCCTTTCGGAGCGCATCTCCAAGAGGCGAGACCTCTCCTCGGCCGCTGACGACTCCAGTTGCTGCAGATCCTTCTGCAGCTCCGGCACCCGCTCCGAGAGCCTCCGCTTAGAGACGTTGCTATCCTCGAGGCGCTGTTCCACCTCTCGGATGCGGCGGTCTCTATCTCTCTTCAAATCAGCGGACTCGCTCTCGGGTCTCCTCCTTAGCCGCCTCGAGCTGGTCGGAGACCTCTTTGCGAGCAGCCTCGACGCGCCGCTCGACTTTCCTCTCCAGCTCTCGGGTTCACCACGCCAGGGAGACCACCCCTTCATCGAGCGCCTTCTCGCGCTGATCAAGGACGATCTCCCGCGTAGCGGCCTCGGCTTCTCGGAGGGCAACCTGCTCCTCCCACAGGATCAATTGCTCGCCTTCATCGATGACCTCCGCACGCATCTCCTCCAGGGACTCTTTTTCCCTGAGGATCTCCGCGGTGGCTCTTTCATGTTCGCGCTTGGTGATCCGCACCCGCGCGAGGAAGGCGTCTCTGGCTTCCGCGAGAGCGGCCTCCCGCTCCTCCAGCACCGCTTTCTCCAACGCAACGGTGGCGCGGATCTTGTCCACCATGGCGTGCGCCGTCTCGAAGAGCTCGGTAAAGAGCCCCTGAGGTGTTTCAGCTTGGCGCATGGAGCCCCGGCCCCCCAGCGGGGCACTCGAGCCCGAGCTCGCTCCGGCGCTGGGACGGCCACCGGCCTCGGCGAGAGCAAGGATGGGCTCCCTGCTTTCGGGCACCGAGCTCCCCCCGAGAGCCTCCGGCAGGCTCTCAGGTAGCTCCTAAGAGGCTGGGCCCCCGAGCTCTCCCTCGGGGAGCGCCTCATCGACCTCGGCCCTCGCAGTCCCGGCTGTCACAGTAGGCGTCGCCACGACCTCCGCCGGTGTATCCGATGCTGCCGCGCCCCGCTCGGGCGCTGCGTCCTGGACATCGGGGATCGAACTCAGCGTCGTTCGCGCAGCTCAGTCCCCGGGACGTCTTTGGCTCTCGGGGCATCCTCGGTGCTCGGGGCAGACTCCGCACTTGGGGTGGTCCGAGTCTTCTTGGATGACCTGCAAACAACACAACGAAGCCCGGGTCAATCCCCGAGCATTATATTCACCCTACAGAACAAAGAGGGAGTTGTCTTACCCTGACGAGAGCCCTTTGTACTGCCAGCGCGTGGTCGGGATCTCGAATCCCGGGCTCGTCGGCGCCGATGGCTCCTTCCGTTTCTTGGTCGCGGCCTGGGGTTGGGCGGCCCCCGAGCTCGGCTGCGCCAGGCCCCCGGCCGGTTTCGATTGGATGTCGCCTCGCCCTGAGCTGCAGCCCTCGGCCGACGCCGATTGGTTGCCGCCCTGGCCCGAGCTCCCGCCTCCGGTACCCGTCGTCCGCGGGTCGGAAGGTGGAGGAAGGGGAGGCAGCGGTGAAGGGAAAGATGGGGGGAAGGCGCCCGCGGTTTCTTGCCCTTCGGGTCCGCAGGATCCTCGCCAGCGGCGCGGGTCCCCGAAGTTCTCGCGGCAGGCTCCTCGCCGGCGTCGTCGCCTCCCGGAATCCTCAATGAGCCGGTCGCCCTAGGCGCGTCCGCCGGCTTGATCCCCCTGGGGTCAAACTCAGGGAGGGCCGCGCGGATTGTGTTGTACTGTAGGTTCATGCAGGGCGCAAGGTCCGGCCGTGGCAGTTCGGCAGAAGGCGGCGTCTCTGGTGCTCAGGAGAATCTGCAGCATCGCCTTCGTCGCGTCGGGAGGTAGGTTCCCGCCTCGCCAACCACCGTCCGGCCGATGTCCAGCGGGCCGATGTACATCCAGGCTGGGCGGCCCCACTCCCGCAGCGGCGCCAGCCACCGCCGGAGGAAATCACCGACGACCATTGTCGCCGTCAAACCCGCGGCCCGCAGCTGCGCGATCCGCTCCATGACCGGCCGCAGCTGGTCGTCGTCTTCCGGGAGGAACTCCCATTTCCTCTTGTGCGCAGGCCCCGGCCCGTCGGGAAGCAGAAGTCGGGCATGCGGGTTGGTAGAGATGTAGCACCATTAGTTGCACCAGTCATCCCACTTGTTCCACGTCTCCTGCGGAATGTATCTCTCCCCTATCTTCTCCCGGAGGCGGAAGTTGCAGCTCCCCGCGGTCTCCCACCCGATCGGAGCCCCTGCTCTTTCCCGCCGACTGGAGCACGCAGTAGTAGTGGCGGAAGAGGTCCACCGAAGGCATCACCCCCACAAACATCTCGCAGAGATGACAAAGATCGCCAGCATCACCATGGAGTTAGGGGAGAGATGAATGAGGTAAATCTCATACTCCGACAGCACTTCGAGGAAGAAGGGGGAGAATGGCGGCACCAGGCCCCACCGCAATGAAGCTGGGTGAAGATCACCGTCTCCTCCGGCCTTGGATCCGGCGAATACATGGCCGCCCTCATCGTCGCCCTCCCCCCCTCTGGCCCTGCCGAACCAGCATCTTCCGCAGCCTGTCCATGCTCTCCTCGTTAAGGAGACGGGACTTGGGGAGGATGGCATCGGCGGCGGCGGACGGCGAAGAAGCGCGGCGCCTTTCGCATCTTGGCACGATGGCGGCGTGGCGTGGAAGACAAGGAGGCGAAAGGGTGCAATGAAAAGAAAGGAGACGTTTTGCGCAAGAAGGCGAAGGAGTTGAGGAGGCGCGAGAATGGCGAAGCTTTTACAGGAAGCAATCAAGAAATTTGAACCGTTTTCGTGACGTGGGCGGCGGTGTCAATTCTGTTTTCTCTGACAGGGCATGCCCCCACGACGCGTGGGAATCAAGGCATTTTTCCTCGTTCGGTAGAGGTGCGCGTCCCCCCACGTCGCACGAAAATCGGAGCGGTTCCCCCATTTAGCGCTCTGAATGGGCCGGCGTCTTTGTTGGCCCTTAGAGTGCAAGCCCCGCCCCCAGTCTCGTCCTTTTTTGGGCCATCGTCTGATGGCTGGGCCGGGGGCTACTGTCGGCGATACGGGGACCAGGGTCCCCTAAACTGCTGGCAGAGGCCCAACTTGACACCGCGTCGCCAAGGACGAAGGAGTTAAGAAGAGGTGCTCAGGGGCCCACCCCGAGCACTGTTCCCACTCGGTTAATCGAGGGGTGCCCCGAGTCGTCCCTTAAGGGTGCTTCCCAAGCACCCAAGGCGACTTGGCTCCCACTCGGGATGAATCAAGAAGAGGTGCTCGGGGGCTCACCCCGAAGCGCCTGAGAAGTGGTGCTCGGGGGCTCACCCCGAAGCGCCCGAGAAGTGGTGCTCGGGGGCTCACCCCCGAGCGCCTGAGGCGACTCGGCCCCCGCTCGGGGCACCGAGCGCTCCGCCTGGTGGAGCGGCCTGGGGGGCGTGCTCGGGGGCTCCCGACCCCGGGAGCCCCAAGCACCCTTGTGGGCCCTTCCTCAGTCCACGTGGCCCGACAGGCGCAGTTAATGCCCGTCTGACGGGCCTGTCTACTCCGAGTCCGCCGCAGTGGATATGATGGCGAATCCTGACAGGTTCCCATCCTCCCAAGAGATAAGCTACATCAGCTATCAGTCTTGGCTGAGGATGGAGCGGTTAGACGCGTTTTTGACTTTGAGGGCGCGGTGCGGCGCGCCCATGCGCATGCCTTCTGCACCTGGTCCGTGGGGTCCGGGTAGTTGCAGCATGGCACGTGTCAGGAGACGTCCCAGGAAGTCTTCACCTCCTGACACGGCCATATCATGATGATCCAGTTTCCAACCAAGGCGTGACCAGCACTATTCCGCTATAGCGAATCTCAACCACCGGCGTGGGCTGCCCACGCCCTATTCGTCAGCAACAAGCATTATTATAGTATATTTACCTTTCGGCCGTTGTGGTGACCCCCGGATATATAAGGGGAGAACCGAGGCCATGAAGGAGGACTCTCGGATATTGGACAATACAACCCTAGACATCCGAACCCTAGAAGAAGAAGAACAGGAGCACTTGTGCTGCTGGTTCGTGTGATCATCCACACATTTATATATACACAAAAAGCAGGACGTGAGGTTTGACAGCTAGAAGGTGGCCCGAACCTGGGTAAATCACAGTCTCCATTCTAGCATCGCTGCCACCCAAGACCGTCGCATCTTCTGTTCTTGCGCCTCCCCAGCCGAATCCCAAAGGGGGTCCATCCGGACCACCGATGTCGCCGTTTGTACGTCGACAGCATCCCATTCTTCTTCTTCATCACTTTCTTCTGGAGTTGATGGATGCTCACTCTCCGTCAGGTCTTCCACAAAGTAGATTTCATCTTCCTCCGTGCAGATTGCTGCCACAGCATCCCACTCCTCTTTATTTATGCATTCCTCCATGGTGATATCCATGACAGTAGCCACATTTTCTTCTGAGCGTCTTTTTGGACTCCAACAGTCCTTACCAAGATGACCTCTCTTACCATAGTTGAAGCACTCACATCTCTTCCTTCTTTCTTCTATCAGCTCTTGCTGATCTTCATCTCTCCTTTGAGCTCCCCCTGAGTAGCTATTCTTCGTTGGGCACCACCTTTCACTTCTTTCCCACTTCACCTTCGCCGCTTCTCGACTTCTAAGTGGATCCTTCTTCTTGTTGATGAAGAGCGTCTCCTCTTCATCCTACTCTTTCAAGGTGATCTTGTCCATATGCTTAGCTAATGCCTATTGATTAAAGGAAGGTTGTGTCGGCCATCCCCTAACTGTGGCCATAAACCCGATGTACTCGGGTCTTAGGCCATGGATGATGATCCTCCTCATCCTTGCCTCAACAATCTTCTCTTTATGATCAAGCTGACATATCTCATGGCAAATATTATTTACTTTTGTAAAGTATTCACTAATACTTAAAGTGCCTTATGAGATACCTTCAAGCTCATTTTCTAGGAGTTAGAGTCGTGCTTCATTCTTCTTTGAGAACAGCTTCGCCAATATCTCCCAAGCCACCTTCGGTGTCTCCACATCTCGTATGTGCTCCACAAGGTCCTGCTTGATCATTGTCTTCAACACGAACATAGCCTTACTTGCCTTGATACGCCACTTCCACAAGGCTATTGCATTCTCTGGAGGAATTGTCTCGGTGCCTGCAACGACTTCCATAAGTCCTGAGCCTGGAGGTAGGACTCCATGCAGGTCTCCCAATAGCCGTAACTGTGGCTATTGAGCATCTTCAAGCCACTTCTTACACACATGAGATCCGCATCTCAACTGACGCCTAGAGTCCTTCGCTTGGTCCTAGACCAATGATCTTCACAGTCCTAGACTGTGCTTCGGCGGAATCTCCCCCTAGCGCCTCTCAATGACAATACAGGTAAATGCCCTATGCTTACAAAGACTGCATGGACCACTGTATGTGCACGTACCAATGACTCCTCACACTCTCGACGGTTTTGGACCGCCTGCTCTGATACCAACTGTTGGGAATGTCTCTCGAGGCGCCCCTTACTATTCACACTGTATGAGGACCTACGCACACTCTCTACACCGACTAGTCTTTCCTTCTATACTTAGTACTTGCTTTCAGGCGGTCGCGTCACTTACGTTAAAGCATCGTTGTGATTTCGGGCAACCGAGCCGCACACATCAAATCATAGCTCAACAAGCACTAAGTATTAGAAGTATGCAACTTATCAGGGATACACACTCTTATGTAGGGGAACTCTTTTATTCACAACGAAATACTTTGATACAACACTTCTCTTGTAGCTATCCTATCTCTACTTAAGACTATATGCCATATTCCCTAGTATTGTCTCACACTCATGGTGGCTCACTTGGTTGGTTACATAGGAGGGGAGGGCACCCCTATCTATAGTTATACAGCCCGTTGGATTAACGCCAAGTGGCACACATCCAAACCCTACACTAGAAGTATCTCTTTTCTAGAGTTTTCCTCTAAAATATCCTCCTATTTAGTATTCCTTAATTTTAGAGTACCCATTTAAAATATTTATACATACTTATCCCTTATTTCTTCTAAAGTCTTCTTCTCAAATATCTTTCTCTTGTAAATCTAATGTCTTTTAGAAGTTTCTTACTTTGCCATGAAGAATTATCTCTAATATCTCCCATGGTAAATATGTATGTATTCGTGAGAGCTATCCAACCTTCTAGAATCTTCTTGCTACAAGTATGTATTGAATTATATTCTAACATGTAGGACCAAATATACCAATATTATGGCTAAGGCCATACAATAGTCACTAAATGCTTTTCTGATATACCTCTCCGCATTATACATTATGTTGGCCCTTAATGCAATAATACATGAAATAAACTTTGTGAATATTGGGTACATAATTTCTAGTAGATATTAGACACGTACATGTGCGTGCAACCGCGGCTGTATGTATTAATTAGTACCATAAAATAACTAAATGTTCTCCAAATGTGCTCGTTTGGTCACGCATAGATAGCAACTGAATGAATTAATATTGGAAAATCGCTGATCTTTGTCTATATCGGAGAATTCGGAGCAGAGGAAGTCATAAAGCCACAAAGATGGATGATACGTTTGAAAGCAACTCATGACCTATAGTATCGACATTTTGTATTGAAAAAGCTAATTTCCTCTAAAAGAAGAAATATATGAATAATAGCCTGACTGAAAACATCGTTCCTGCCGGCAACAAACTTGATTTCAGGAGCCAGAGCAAGAAGTGTAGATCGGCAAGGCTATTTGAGCAAAATCTCAACACCGGGACCCGAATGAAATTCCATTCTTCAAGCCCAGCCCAGCTAGAGACATCCCTTAAGCTACGTGCAGGGTACACGTACACTCCGCGCAACTAAAAACTGTGTATATGTATGTGAGGCGTGCACGTACATACGTACCAGGAGGCTGAATCCGGTGACGGTGGCGAAGGAGCTGGCCATGGAGGCGCCGGCGAGGGGGAGCTCGCCGAGGTGTCCGACGTACATGACGGAGATCATCTGGATGAGATTCTGCAGCAGCGCGCCGGCGATGAGCGGCCCGGCCAGCCATAGCTGCTTCTTCACCTCTTCACGCACCTCCAGACTCTCTTCGTTGTCACCTTTTGGGCTGCTCGCGAGCAGCAGAGCTTCCTCCACGCTTTCCTTCGCCATGCTGGCCGGGCAGCTTCCTCTTCTCCTTCTCACTCACACCCTGTATCTGTGCGTGTAACTAAGAGAGAGAGAAAGAGAGAGGGAAAGACCAATCGAGGGAGTGCGTCTGTGTGTGACACCAAGTTCAGGAAATCGGTGTTCGGCATATGTACATACACAACGGCAGACAGAGAACGTTCAACAATTGACCGAACCGAGGAAACAGACAAACAGAAAGACGAAATGTTTGACTCAATTATTACAGAGTGTCGCTTTTGGTAAGCAGCTACGACTGCAGCCCCTCAAAATCTCTTCCGAACGGCCAGGATATCCACCCAGTCTCGGACGGATCTTGACATGTGGCTCTTATTATACCCTGAGCATATTATACCGTGGTCGGAATTAGCAGGAGTACGTTAGGACAGCGTGCGCCTTGAATAAAGGATCGATCTATTAATTCGCACCGGTGAGAATGGTTCCAATTCGCACCGGTGAGAATGGTTCCAAACAGACATGCTTATTCATTTGTTTCCGTCTCCTGCACGGCGTAGGCTTTTGGTAGATCCTTGTATCAGGTCGTGTATTAGCTGTCCCTTCTCTCTTCTTGAACTTTTTTCCTTTTTGCGTAACTTTCCACGGGACCATCTGGGTGTGCGTGCGTCGACGTACTGGCCGATGCCAATGCGTAACATAGCCTTTGGCCGTTGGTTGCAGCTAGTAACTTCCAAAAAAAAATTTCCGTAACGTGGTACTAGTTTTATTTTATTTTTATGAGAACATCGTAGTTCTAGTACTTAACCCAAAATGAAGAGCATGTGACCGTTTGATGAGAATGGCCCTAGCTCATCCTCATCAATTGATATTCTAATACCCCAAGCTCAATTAGGACTCATGACAAGGGTAAGAACTCGACAAATCGCTCAACAGGTGAATCTATTTCTTAATAAATTCCCACTGGATTTAAGCTTGAAAGGTGTGCTACATAATGCTTTGATCATTTGCATACTTAGGTTTGAGGGTAAGGACTTGGAGCATGTTCAAAACAAGCATTTTAAAGGTTTCCAGGAAATATCGGAGTCTCCGACATCTATCCCGGAGCCTCCGACTTTTCTGAACTCAGGCCAGAGCACCCGAAAAGATCTCCACGCAAGATCAGCAGCTGATCTCGGAGTCTCCGACATCAACTCGGAGTCTCCGAGATTTCGCCTCTGAAAAAGACATCCCTTAGCCCTAGACTCTCCGATATGCTATTCGGAGCTCCGAGTAGCCCAACTCGGAGCCTCAGGAAATATCAGAGTATTCGAGAATCCTCCCGATGCTCACTGATGCCAAGTCCAGAAGCCAAACCCAGAGCCTCCGACCTCAACCCGGAGACTCCGAATTTCCCCGACAACGCAGCATCCGAGTACAGAAGGCAATTCCGGAGCCTCCGACTTCCAAACCCAGAGTCTCCGACTTTTTCTGTCTGTACTCAGATATTTTAGGCTTTTTGAACTGACTACTGTACTGTAGCACATGTACTGTAGCGGCTGATGTACTGTAGCTACTAGTTGATATTTTGATTTTTGTTAACTTAAACCTTAAGTCATCAACCTCTTTATATATCAGGTTGCTTCCTATGTAAAAGGGAGCTAAGAAATTCAGAAATAAAGAGAACACTTGTTCCTCTAGAGAGTGAGCCATTTCCACCTCAAAAGGGATTGGGTGTTTATTCTGAGTTGCTACTCCGTTGTTCTTGTGATTACTTCGTGATTACTTGAACATGTTGCTCCATGTCAGTGAGTAACAAAGGGCCAAAGTGTGTGGTTGGGTGAATCGAGTGCTGCAGGCTTCCGTAATCAAGACGGTGGTTGGCTGTGTCGTTCATCAGACTTCACAGGCTGGTTATCCCCGGATCCTACGTCGTGAAGATCGGGCAACCTCTCGGTGATTCACATCATCTGGTATCAGAGCTCGAGATTGACACGGTAGGATTTGTATCTTTACTTTGTGTTTTTCTTCCTATCCAGAAAAAGCCACACAAAAATATTATTCTTTAAACCTGTAGTTTCAATTGAAAATTTTAGTGAGTTTTGCTAGGTTTTAATCCATTAGAATCTTGCTTACTTGCTGATCATAAAAATATATCTTTCACTCCAATCCTTTTAATCTTTGAGTAATCACATCATCTATCCATTACTCAAAACTTTGCATCCATATAAGGTCTAGCTTACAAAGATTGCTCAGGCTTTGCACATTTGATATCACTCCTAGAACTCAAATTAAGAGTTACTTTTCTTGTTAAGCCCTTGTTGTAAAATTGACCTTGGTACAAAAGAAAGAAGAGAAAAGAAAAAGAAGAAAAAGAAAAATCAGTATCCCTCAAAGAGAAAAAGAAAGAAGAAAGAGCCTTGGTCAGTATCTTTTGGGCATCTCACGAGCTAGGCATAACTCGTGATCTCATGTGCAAATCCATAGCCCAATACAAAGTGCAATCAAGCTATTGTCTTTCCAACTTGTGCAACACGAGCTATTTCATTATTCACTTATATCTAGTGTTCTAGCTCTTATTCTTTGGTTGCAATAAGTTACATCATCTTTGGCGTGTGTTGCTACAATCTTCCACTAATATTTTGTGATCGCAACTAAGTATTGAATTTCTAGTGTGGATTATTGCTTATCATTACAATATCTAGAATTTCAATTGCATAGGTATTACACTAACCTTCCAAGCTACAGCAAAATAGCCTCGATACCCAACCGTGCACCGTACCGCCCTAATTCGGAGGAGACCAAGGAGATTCAGCAACAAATTCAGGAACTTCTTGATAAATGTTATGTTCGCGAATCTCTTAGTCCTTGTGATGTTCCTGTTATTCTCGTTCCTAAGAAAGATGATACTTGGCGCATGTGTGTTGATTGTAGAGCCATTAATAATATTACAATTCGTTATCGTCATCCTATTCCTAAATTAGATGACATGCTTGATGAACTCAGTGGCTCAGCTATGCTCTCTAAAGTAGACTTCCGAAGTGGCTACCATCAAATTCGTATGAAATTGGGTGATGAGTGAAAAACAGCTTTTAAAACTAAATTCGGTTTATATGAGTGGTTAGTTATGCCTTTTGGATTGACTAATGCACCCGGCACTTTCAAGAGATTAATGAATGAGGTTTTGCGAGCATTCATAGGATGATTTGTGGTAGTATATTTTGATGATATTCTCATTTACAGCAAGTCATTAGATGAGCTCCTAGACCATTTACATTTTGTTTTTAACGCTTTATTTGATGCACGATTATTTGGCAACATCAAGAAGTGTACTTTTTGCACGGATCGAGTCTCTTTTTTTGGCTATGTTGTGACTCCGCAGGAAATTGAAGTTGACAAAGCCAAGGTCGAGGCGATACAGAGTTGGCCAATTTCTAAAACGGTCGCACAAGTGCGGAGTTTTTCTCGGACTTGCTGGTTTCTATCGGCGGTTCTTGAAGGATTTCAGCACCATTGCACAGCCGCTCAACGAGCTTACAAAGAAGGATGTACCTTTTGCTTGGAGCGACACACAAGAAGACGCCTTCGTAATATTAAAAGATAAGTTAACACATGTCCTCTTGCTGCAACTCCCTGATTTTAATAAGATGTTCGAGCTTGAATGTGATGCTAATGGGATAGGGCTTGGTGGTGTTTTATTACAAGTAGGCAAACCTGTAGCTTACTTTAGTGAAAAACTCAGTGGGCCTAGTCTGAATTATTCAACTTATGACAAAGAACTTTATGCTCTAGTTCAGACTTTAGAAACATGGCAACATTATTTGTGGCCCAAGGAGTTCATCATACATTCTGATCATGAATCTTTGAAGCATATTAGAAGTCAAGCTAAACTGAACCATAAACATGCTAAGTGGTTTAGAGACCATCAAAGATCAATATGTACATGATGCTGCAAAGATGTATTGCAGAATTATTGAGAAGGGAGAATATGGAACAAATTCGTCCTTAATGATGGATTTGTGTTCCATGCTAACAAGCTATGCATCCCAGCTAGCTCCTTTCGTCTTTTGTTGTTATAGGAGGCGCATGGAGGAGAATTGACGGGTCATTTTGGTGTTAAGAAGACGGAGGACGTGTTGGCTGCCCACTTCTTTTGGCCAAAGATGAGACGAGATGTTGAGATATTCATTGCTCGCTGCACTACATGTCAAAAAGCTAAGTCACGACTTAATCCTCATGGTTTATATATGCCTCTACCTGTTCCTAGTGTTCCTTGGGAAGATATATCTATAGACTTTGTTTTGGGGCTACCTAGAACAAAGAAGGGGAGGGATAGTATATTTGTTGTCATGGATAGATTTAGTAAGATGTCATACTTTATACCATGTCACGAATCTGATGATGCTACAGTTGTTGCTGATTTATTCTTTCGTGAAATTATACGTTTGCATGGTATGCCTAATACTATTGTGTCAGATCGTGATACTAAATTTCTTAGCCTTTTTTGGAGAACTTTATGGGCAAAATTGAGGAGTAAGCTTTTATTTTCTACTACTTGTCATCCCCAAACTGATGGACAAACTGAGGTTGTGAATAGAACATTGTCTACTATGCTTAGGGCTGTTTTGAAACAAAATGTGCATATGTGGAAAGAATGTTTACCTCATATTAAGTTTGCTTATAATCGTTCGCTGCATTCTACCACTAAGATGTGCCCCTTTGAGATTGTTTATGACTTTATACCTCATGCATCTATTGATTTATTGTCTCTTCCATCTTCGAAAAAGGTTAATTTTGATGCTAAGCAACGTGCTGATTTGATACTCAAAATGCATGCATGAGACAACTAAAGAGAATATTGCGCGCATGAATGTTAAATATAAGCTTGCTAGTAGTCAGGGTAGGAAACATATTATGTTTGAACCAGATGATTTAGTCTGGTTGCATTTAAGAAAAGATTGTTTTCCTGATTTGCGCAAGTCCAAACTAATGCCTCGCACTGATAGTCCTTTCAAAGTGCTTGAAAAGATTAATGATAATGCATATAAGCTTGATCTACCTACAGACTTTGGAGTTAGTTCCACATTTAACGTTGCAAATTTGAAGCCATATTTGGGTGAGGAAAATGAGATACCATCGAGGACGACTTCAATTCAAGAAGGGGAGGATGATGAGGACATCCCTACTAATGATACAACCACAGCTCCTACATTCGCCCCAAGTACCACGCCGGAAATACAAGGACCTATAACTAGGGCTCTTGCTCGGCAACTTAATTATCAGGTATTGTCATTTCTTGGTACTTCATTTGATATTAAAGAACATATGGTGTTGCTTAAAGGATGTGTTCTTTTGCTTGTTAGGAATGGAGGTCTAAGCCAAACTAAGTTGGACAAACAATGGAGCATGAAGACAAGAAAGGATGAACAAGGCTGCCAATATACAAACAAGTTTTCACTCAAGACTTCAAGTGCAAATATAAGAGATGATTTGGTGTTGTATAAGAAGTCTTCCCACGTTAATTTTGATCCAAGAAGTGCTAGAGATAGAGTCCCACAAGATCTGGACTCTGATTCTGATTGCTGAGACAGCTCTGATTTCAAACATTTTTATATCGAGTACACGGACTCCGATTTGGGTGATCTTTGACTCTTTAGAAAGCTTATCTCGTGCTCTTTCCAAACTTTCCAACCCCATCTCCACATTCCTTACGAGTAGACCGCAACTGCCAAAACAATTCGAAACTATCTCTGTAACAAAACACATCTTCTCTTTATATACCCCCTAGAATCTTCTCCCTTTAGTTTTTGGGTTTCATTGAGTTGTTTAACTACTGCTACAATATTGCATCTACAGGTCGTGTAGGACTACCGCCTTGTTTAGATCTCCAGTGGAATCCCAAACTTTGTTCTTCTAGCTCTTGTGTCAATTTCATACTCATAATTTCAGATTGCAATCATAGTTCTTGCTGATTCTTCAGTTGCTTGCAGGAACTCGAACTTCGTTGTTCAGGTTGATCGTGTCTATGGCAAGCTTAATAACCATCGGAGATTGGTTTAGCAATTGCTAAGGCGTATCGTTGCGTACGGTATAGTCGGATCGTCAACGTCAAACTCCACCAAACTGTTAGTTACATTTGTCTCACCGAAAGATCGGGTCACCGTCTCATCACCAAGGCATGTGCCGAGTGCTGGGCCGACGTAGCCCTAGCAGCGGTGGGCATAGCCCTGGGTGATTGAGAGGGGGCTGTGCCATGTTGTGCATAGCTCCCCTCCAAGTCCTCTCCTTTATAGTCCCCATTTCCTTTTGGTGCTTTGACACTCTTCTTTTCGCAAGATGGTGGTGGAGTGGATGGACCAATTGGTTGGTTGGTACAATACCAAGGAGCACACGGAGTATACTACCATCGTAGAGGAGAAGGCATGCCGCAACATCATAACGGGGTGCTTCAAGATGGTTCTTTATGCGAGAGAGCACACCTTGCCGAGCCACCAGCTTCATTTGCCTGGTAGGCGTATAGGGCACTTAACGATGCCTTGCATGCTGGCAGTTGGCTCCAAGTGCCGGGATAGCTTGGGGGAATGTGACAATACGTGCGGTGCTCGGTATGCGTGCTTTGTGGTGAAGCCTTGAGACCTGATCGAATGTCTCCTACGAGGGAGATTGTCAACTTACCCCTGGAGGGGAGTATTCCGTTGAGGTTGTCACTCCACCACAAAGCACGCAAGTGTGCCAGCTATCCTTGCATGAAGCGTCAGCTCAGAAGGTCTTGGGGTCCCTTGAGCTTGGTGATGAAGAGGTACCTTCTAGATGGAGGCGATGTCTCACGGGCAAGGGCCCGAGCTTTCGTGATCCGCAACGATGCTTTTCGTCGACGACTAGAGGTGAACTTGTTGCTTGCTTTACGATTTTCACAGTGCCACGAACATCGAGCCATTTTACTCATGCCATCATGTTTTACCACTTTGAAGCACTTTCATGATTATGCATGTAACTCAACACATGTATTATGGTACTCAGCTGAGAGTTTTTATGAGAGGAGCCCCACACAAGACTTGGCTAGCGATTTGGGCCATCATCGACTTCTCAAGGCTATCCCTAGATATCCTTGTTCGAGACTTGGAGCTCTATGTCTCCTTCCATGAGAATTTTCATTTATGAAATGGATTTACAAGCCCTTCATAAGAGGAGGGAGGGTTTATATTGGTAAGAGCCTCATGACAAATGATCATAGATACCCTTGAGGATGGGTGACAGAGTGGTAAATGAGTAAAACTTGATTCATGAGTCTATAGTGGTAAGGGAGGTGGAATGATGTGATAGCATACGCCTCCTAATAAGTATCTTTTTAATCTTTGACTTGCTAATTGTCTTATTTGATTTGTTTACCCTTTCTTATACCAGATAGATGTCAGGGCTACATGAGCTGGCCATGTAGAATATAATTATATCCCAACAAAATTCTTATGGGTAGAAATAACCAAAAGGTACAAATTGAAATGGTAATATATCTGAACTACTTCGAGATCTCTTTCTTTTTCTAACAAATAGTGGTTTGTGTAAATGCCATGTGATCCTTATTATTACCTCATCTGGAGGAATTGAATGATTTTGACCGGGTAAATATAGTCCTACATATTTCATCCATGTTTGCGGGTTAAATTCTTAAACTTTTTTAAGTCTCGTAGCCAATGGTACTTGACAAGACGGAGAACTATGTAGTAATGTTTTCTGGGTCCCAACTTTTATCGGGTCAGATCGACAAGCCACGACAAGCGGCAGAGCACAGGCAAGAACAAATTATTGGACGCACGTGGCTCCTGCCTTGCCCCGTTCTAACCCTACCAATGGTGAGGCAGATTATGTTAACGTACCACTTGCCGGGAGAATGCAGAAGAGCAAATCCAAAACTTATGAGCTAGGCCAGCGCGTGCCAGAGATAGTATCAGAAGTGAACACATAAATCAGGACAAGGATATGTGAGGTCATGCCACGTTATGCTGATCTAGGCATTCAACTACACTCTTAAGGAATGCATCATATCAGTTGCTTTTTAAATAAAAAATTTATATATAAAAAGTTTCCTCCAGTCTCTGCGTAATATCCTTTTTAGTGAGAAAAGTTGCTGAGATAGTACTCAAGCTATAGTTTCCGTGCATTTTCTGTCTCTCTTGGGCATCGACGGTGTTCGGAGTTAGGCGTGGAATCTTAAAACTGGCTCTAAATTCAGCACAATTTTGTATAATTAGTGGATAGACCTGACACAATATAAAAATAAGAGTAAATTAATTAAAACCACAATATTAGGTATCTCATAACATTTTACTATTTTTATTTTTTTTCATAAAATCACGACTTATAATACCTAAATTGGTCATTTTCAGACATTTGAGAGCAAAACTGACATAACGGGCCTATTCATCAGTGCCTATATGGCCGCTCACATGGACACTGAGCTGAGTTGGATATAGATCCCACGTGTCAGTCTTCTAATCTTCTTCTTCCCCTTTGTCTTCTTGCTCTCTCTTCTCTCTCTCCCCCACTCTCCATGGCTATCGGAGTGTCTAGCTCCTCCCCTCCTCTACCTCCAACACTGTGTACACCTGCTTCCGCTTTTGTTCCCTCACCGCCAGCGTCGACACGACCACAACATCATCCAACTCCCCCTCATCATGCATTTACAAGGCACAGAGTCACCAGGCTCAACGTCGTACTACCGTTGTCGCTATGCAAGCTAGTCCTAGCCACCGAAGCATGGCCCTATGGGACCAGCGACGATAGTAGGAGCGGCGATTCATGCCCTAGCCAAGCGAGTTGAGCACAATGACAACAACATCGGAGGAGGGGGTGGGCGTCGTTGGCCAAGGCATGCATGCTCCATAGTGACACGGTCATTGCAGAGCCAACGGCGTGCTGTATGTCCTAGCCAAGCCCTCACAGCAGCTCAAGGATGGTGTTTCGGGAGGAGGAGTCGAAAACGGCTAGATTTGAGAGGAGGCAGGCGAGGCGGCTACTAAATTTGGGAGTAACGATGGCGGAGGAGGGAGTAGTGAGCTTCCCTAGCTTTATTGTGGTACAAAGACAGAGCTAGTGGAGAAGTGCGTCCACAGGGGTCATGCTGGAAGGCCGTGGCAGGAGGTAGTTCTGATGGTGAGCAGGCTAGCCGCACTTGCCTCGCTCCATGCTTTACGGTCTATGCAACCACCGCTGGAGCCTGCAACCTAGTTTCAAGTATCCATAGACGAACATATCAAATTTTTGACGTCGGTTTAATCCTAAATGGTTTGCTAAATATGATTGGTTGGAGTACAGTGAGAAGATGGATGCTGCTTTTCGTTTATATTGCTACTCGTTCAAATATTCTATTGAAGGCTAGGGGGGAATGATGCATTCGTAGTAGATGGTTTTTATGGTTGGAACAAGTTAGATAGGCTTTGAGATCATGTGGGCAAGAGCCCTAATAGTTTTCATAACACAGCAGACAAAAGTTGTAACAATTTGCTGAAACAAGAACAATCAGTTGTTGTTACTCTTAAGAAACAGTGTAAAGTCACTCGGGAGGAGTATATGATCCGATTGAATAATTCCTTAAGTGCTGCTTGATAATTGCTGCATAAAGGTTTAGTTTTATGTGGACACGATGAATCAAAAAAATCTAAAAAGAAGAGAAATTTTCGGGAGTTGGCACATCTTTTGGCAGAGCAAAATAAGAAAATAATGAAGATAGTGCTAAGAGATGCTCCTGGAAATAATAAAATGATAGCTCCTGGAAATAGTATATTGGCAATAAATATTTCCTTATATATGTTAGTTTAAAGCAAGATACATTATAGCCATGTTAGTTACTACGGGCTACATGTTAGTGCTACTAGTTTGTCTTTGACACCAGCGACTATTTATCCTGGATTTATCCTTGCCTACCAGACATGATGTTGAATTCTACTCGCCTGCCGTTAGTGGGGGCCTCAGTCTGGGAGACCTCGCAGGTCAATGTGAATGGAGTGAGAAGGAGAGAGGAAGCCGCCGTATTTGGTTTCGGAGTCATGCCATGTCCACCGAAGCATTGTAGAGAGAGAGTTGAGGGGACGTGAGGAGGAAGGATAAGAAGACAAGGTGCTGATAGGTGGGATCTATGTCCACCTCAATTTAATGTCCACTTGAGCGGTGGGTTTATCATATCAGTTTTGCTGTTAAACATCGAGAAGTGACCGGTTTGAGTTATCTGTGAAAGATTGCACTACAAATTATGGTTTTGTAGAAAAAAGTCTAAAATATGTGATAAGCGGTTAGGACGTACCATGAAGTCGTGGTTTTGAGTAATTTAGGCCCCCTTTGGTTCCAGATTAAGATAACTAGGCTAGCTAACCTTAATCCAAATAGATTAGTATAACCCTAATTTGTATTTATTAGCTAACCTAATTAATCTAAATTATTGTTTGACTAGATTAGGGGTTAGCACTATAAAAAAGTTTATTAGAATTGGTTGTATTAGGTTAAGTAATTCCACTTTTTAATATGTTAGTTTAATCCTAAATTAAAGAAGTTAAATGCAACCCCGGCTAACCCAGGCATGTTTGACGAGTTTAGTCTCCAAACCACTCCTCTAGTATCTTTTGACTATCTCGATCCCCTTCCACACTCCAGAACTCCCGATCCCTTGCCTCACCATGCCACAATCCCTCCCAGATGTCATCCCACTCCTCTCATTGCACACAAAATCTAGCCACAAAAGATCTTTAACCTCTGGATGGAGCTTGCTTGTGATAGTCCTAAAATTTTAGAATTTTTGTTTGAACATGAATTCCTCAAAAATTTGAAAACCTAAAAACCTACCCCTCTCTCTTGTGCCTCATTTTCTCCATCCGCCAGCCTATCTTCCCCTCCTTCCAGCCCAACTGGCTAACCTACCCATCCCTCCTCCTCCCGGCCCATTTGGCCCATCCTTGAATCTCCCCCAATAACCCTTACCCTAATTGCCTTACTGTCGTATATGTTATGCCGCCGCCGCTCTTCACCTCGGTACCGGCCCCCGTCAAGCGGGCCGTACACCTCTACATCGAGCATTGTGGCCGATGTCAGCTGGGCCATGCATCGCCCATGCTGCACCTCTCTTTTCCTGCACCACCCTCCCTCCTCTCTACGCCTCTCTACTTCCTCTACAGCACAGTTTTGTCACCTCGTGCGCGCGGCCGCCGAGCAATGCACTGGCGCTACGAGGTCACCATGCAACAGAAGCACTCCCTTAGTGCGGTCACCTACAACACCAAAGTCATCTGTTGGCAGCCGTCCCGATGTCTCAGTGATGTCATGGATGCTAGCTAAACCGATCTCTGCTGGCTATAAAACCCCCTGAGACCCTCCTCCTGTGCCACTTCTTTATGTGTTTGAGCTGCCTCTACCTCCTCTTAACTGCCCCACATCATTTGCTTGACCTCTCGAGCATAGTAGGGCCACCAGCATCTCCCTCG
Organism: Stipa capillata; assembly: GCA_019208055.1. Lineage (NCBI taxonomy): Eukaryota > Viridiplantae > Streptophyta > Magnoliopsida > Poales > Poaceae > Stipa > Stipa capillata. Next base: position 49,764 of record JAGXJF010001589.1, on the reverse strand, counting down.
CCTCCGATGAGGTAAAGCCCGAGTCACCCCATCATGGCCAACCACAAATCACATAGCATCACCCACCTTTCTCTTCAGAAATGGATCATGTCGATGATCGGTAAACCACTGATCTTATGTAATATGTGAAGGAGAGAGAATTGCGAACAGGGGATCGTATTGGTAAGCTAACCACGAATCAGGCCACTGGTGATAAGGCTTTATACCGGTTCAGGCCTCCCTCAAGATAACAACACTATGTCCTGTTGGTTTATATTAATCTCGAGAGGGAGTACGAAGGGGGGTGTCTAGCCCTAGATAGGATCTATAACTAGTCGAAGGTGGTTGTCGAGGATGATCTTCCCATACACTTGCTTGGAAGTCGAAAGATCTTGAAAGGCTTGTAGCGCTTGTCTTTTCTTATTCAACATGTCTTCTCTGAAGGCCCTTGGGATCCTTTTATAGGGGGTATACCTGTATCGTAGGATATGTGAACTCATCTCCGGCCGAGTAGGATTCCACTTTCCTCAAACTCCAAGACTAATTGCCTGGTTTAAGGAGTCCCGAAGACCTACGGGTAGTTTTCTTATCGACCTAGAGTCCCTCTCTAGGGTATATTTTCTCACAGGTAAGTAGGATACTCTTTTAGTCATGGTGTATTCGTATACAGATATCGTCATCATCACATATAGTAGTTGTACATTACTCATCATTGAGCCCCCCATTAGTGCGTGATATAAGGCCAAGACGGATCAAAGGAATCAACCCAGTTGGGGATAATCATCCAACCAGATCCTCTCCTAAGTTCTCGTAAGAACCCTCGAGTAGGGTAAGTTCGTCACTCGGGCCCTTAGCTATCAAAAACCTCCTAGTCAGGAATCGGGCAACCTCGAATAACTTAAGAAAGTCCTGAGTTGTCCCATGTCTGAACAGGAGTTCTAGGAAGTTCAACGGACGCTTGGGTCATGCTCGTGACTTTTCAATCATGCTTATCTGATCCAGCGGGTTTTCCAAATTTTGAACCGTCATAAAGGTGATTTCACGTACTGGTGAGAATCTTTCCCTCTTTTTCGGCAACTGTAGCGATGACGTGCGAAACTTGTGGTGTGTTTGAAGGGTCATGCGCTTGCAACTCCTTATTTCTTGTGCAAATAGTTACTCATGCGCAAAAAGTTACTGTGTGCATTAATTGCGATGGGACATGAACTAGAGATCGTGGCCACGGTCACCATTGGATCTATTGCGCGGGTGATTGAGATTGCACAACTTTTTTCCTTTTTAAGTCCTCTAAGGACCCAGGGGTTTTTCACCACATTCTTGTTTCTGGTTTTTGAACTTCTTCATCTTCTTCCGCGTGCCTGTTCTTGCGCTTTCCTTTGTCTTGAGATGGCAAGAAGAAGAGCTTTGCCAAGACCCCTACTGGTTCTCGGAAACCCATCAATGATCCTGAGAGGATGTCAGAGGACTCTGGCTCCGCTCCAGCGATGGTGATCCCGGAGTTCGACGCCTCAATCCTCGACCTCGCCACCATTGACAAGCTGGAGAAAGGCGAGCACATCCTTCCTCGGGTAATGGTCCCTTGTCGTCCGGTGTTGAAGGAGACGATTCTGAGTCCAGACACCACATGGACCGTCATCTTCTCCAACTTCTTTCAGTGTGGATTCCAATTCCCACCGTCCGCCTTCTTCCTCCTCGTCCTCCGGTTCTATGGGATTGAGCTGATCCACCTCAATCCCAACTCTGTCCTGATGTTGACTGTCTTCGTACATTGTGCAAGCATACCTTGGCATTCGCCTGAGCCAGGAGCTCTAGTGCTACTTCTACAACCTAAGAAGGTTGAAGGGTGCTGTCGGCGCCGCCGGGTTCTGACTGCGGAAGGGGAAGAAAGAGGGCAACATTCCCTTCGATAGCAAGAACTCGTGGTTGGGTTGGAGGGCGAAGTGGTTCTACTGCCAACCTCCCCTTGCATCCGGCATTGAATACGTGGCCTGGCGCCCTTCCAGACAGAGGCTTGCACGGAGACGCCACTGCAAACCAGCTAGCTCAAGACTCTTGTCGATGAGGTCTTAGACCTTGGCAAGAGAGGCTTGATGGCATGGAACATTGCCGAGGACTTCCTCAAGTGGCGCCTAAGCGCTCTCAGGTCGCGGATCTCAGCGGCCTGGGAGTACTTGGATCGGGAGGATCCGACAAGAGATTTTGAAACTGGTAAGTGCTACTTTTGTCTTGGCACGTCGAATAGGGAAATCTAGATTCTTGTCTACTCGGGTTGTTCTTTGGCGCAGACCTGCCTGCTAACGAGCTTCAATCGCGAGTGAAGTATCTCTTCAACTCGTCGCCTCCAGGAGGGAGGATTGTGGTGCCACTTCCGATCACGAAGCTCTAACCCAAAGAGAGAAAAGTGATCTTCTCGGTAAGTTTAAGTCATGCTCTTTGTCAATTTTACTTTCTTCAAGTAGCGCTAGGTAAATCTTAGCCCTACCTGGGTGCTTTTCTTTGCAGCGAGTTGGTCAAGGCTAGAGCTCGGATTTCCTTCCTTTCATGAGTAGTAAGCTTTTAAGTGTTCCATAAAACATGTTGTCGAAAACGTTTCAACCCCATTGTACCTATCCAGCCTCCAACTGTCTATCAAAAAGGAACACTTCTCGTTTGACTAAGTGTTTGTATACAGCTTGAAAAAAAAGAGAAAACTAAGCTACCATTCGAGCCTTCTCGTTGACCGCAGATTCTTCTGGGGAGCTTTGACGCCCTGTTGGCTCCATGTTTAGCTTGTCCAGGTGGTTGTGCTAGGTAGAGGTACCTGGTGAGGCTTATCTTGGCGGTCCTGTCAGACGGGTGATGGTATACTTTGAGGAAGGCAAGTGCTGTTCCGGAAGGGTGCTGATGGTTTTTGAAAGTGACTCGGATATCATCTATATGCTGGCTAGGGTACTCTCACATAGATCTTCTGGGGATGGTCGTCATTTCAGTGGATGAGGGGTCGATTATCCTTCTGCGGCTATCCAGATCAAATCTGTTCATCCCCCTCATGAGAAATTTGTCACGGCTGTGCACTAGTTCGGTCACCCTAGGCCACGAGTGTTTGTGGTCGTTGACGGTGCAATGTTCTCTGGCCAGGTCCAGACTAAGCTTATCGTAGTGTAGGCTTGTTTCTGGACAGTCGTGTGTGATAACACCTTTGGGGCCTGGAATCTTCACGCACTGGTAGGCGTAGTGTGATGCTGTCATAAACATCACGAGGGTTGGTCGTCCTAAAATAGCAGACATTTATCCCAATCATTAATCCTAAAGTTTTCCTTAAAACTCAATTTTTAAGATCACAATAAGAACGAAAGTAAATCCTTTATTAGTTTGCGTCCTACCAATACCCAGAGAGAAATATAGTGTTTCAAGTAAATTAAAGAGCAATAATATATCACAATAAAACTTTCGGCCTTCAGCTACTAGAGGCAAGTTATAGGTACAAAGCTTAATGTACCAAAGAGTAGGGATTTCTAGCGATTGTCGCTTTAGAAAGAATAAAGTAAGGTTTTATTATGAGCAACATTTGTTATCATGTCAACCACCAAGTACTTGATGTCTTTATCATTCTGATCACTAGAAAATAATGTGAGAGTAGGAATAACTCGATCAAATGAAATAGAATGTTTCCTACAAATACAAACGATTATTCCCATACCTAAGAAATTAGAGGCTCGATGTGAAATAAAAGTTTAGGCCCCAGGGAACACCCAATTAAGAAAACAAGTTTATATTGCCTAATTAAGAAAACCATCGTCAAGGTTTTCATCAAAATGTTTTTTCTCTTAATTTCATGCTTTTTACAAAATATCAATACCTATTGCTAGCTCAATTTCGTTTATTATTTCCAATACATCAAAGAAACCAGTTTCTCTATCCCCATTCAAGAAAAGTAATCAGCCTTATGGTGCAATATTATCACTATTTACCAACAGTGTTGGAAACTAATTACTCGGCCGTTGTCAATGTTGTCCATTCTCAGTTGGAGATCGCTCTTCTTTTCATCGTTAATTAAAGAACTTAGCTGTTTACAAGCCGTCTCATCTGATGCCAAGATTGTTAAGATTAATCAGAAAATAAATATTCTTACTCATAACATTACTAAGTTGAGTAGGAGAGAGTTGGTTGTAGGGTTTTACATGGTTCGGCTCCACCTTGCGTGGCTGGATCGATCATGTCTCAATGTAATAACATTATTTCTTAATTAGTACATATATATCCTTTCAAAAAGAATAAAAGGTAAGCAGCCGTGCACTTTCTTAAGGATGCTGCTTGGTGCAATTGGAAGAGGAAGACGAAACTAGGCCTGCGATTGGAAGAGAAAGAGGAAACTAGAGAGAGAGAGATGCCTGCGTGAGGTGAGATGGGGAGTAGTTTTGCGTTGGGCAGATTCCCAGGAATAAATGCTCTCTTCTTAATTGACTATGCTTGATTATTCACCATTATCTCCTATGCTCATGATTAGTACTAAGTACTATTACTAGGCAGGCTCACATCCCGCACAGGCTTCTGGTACGTGTATGAAAGTAATCCTTAGGTTATAGTAATATTCCAGTTATTAATATTGTAAAAGAAGTATAAATGCACAAGTGAACCTGTATAATATGAAAGTGATGCTCTCTAATAATATAAGTAAAACATGTGAGCAAATACAAAATCTACCAAATAATATAAGTGAAACACGTGAGCAAAAGTGATACTTCAACTGATATAAGTGAAGCACTTAGAAAAAAGATCAGTACTCTCCAAGAATATAAGTCAAGCATATAGGGTTAGGATAAGTTATCTCGCATGATATAAGTGAAGCATATAGAGCAAGAATAAGTGCTCTCACGTGAAATAAGTAAAAATTATAGATGAATTTGATGAAGCTCATGAGCACCGGATCACCATAGTACCTTTCGCAGGAAGTATTTAGCCCAAGATGATCGAACCACAGGAGCAAAAGTTAGACACGCTCCTTTCCTACAAGTAAACTTGTCACAAAAGTAGTTGCATATGCACCCGAATCGTAACCCAGAATTATTCTACTAAACTATTTACTTTTACCCAAGCAATAACTATCAAAGCAAGTGAAGTAAATTACAAATAGCAAATAAAATTAACTAAAAACAGTAATAAACGACAAGTAATAAACGGTTTCTAGGCAATTGGAAAGATAACACGTAAAGGAAACTATGTATGCAAACATGAAGGTGAAGCCATAAATAGATATGTCTGGAACATTGGTTGCATACCCCTTACAACCACTGCCTTGCCCTAGTGTCCACTAGCTAGCAAAATAATTAAGGTTTTCCGTGGTAACAGTGTAAAACAATTGGGTCTTCATAACTCCCCCGAATCAATGATCAAAGACTTTAAGATAGCTTCAGTCATCGCGGTACCTCTAATTCCCATAGCATCTATCGATGCAACCCCATAGCGTTCTAATCTGATAAATGTATGCATCCATCACCGGAACTATAAATTGAACCATATACAATACAATAATGTAAACCAATAACATGCCAAGTTACCAAGCCTAGAAACAATCAATTATTCAAACAAAGTACTCATATTAAAAATGATGTTCATGACACAATGTAACAAAGGATTACAAATGAGAAGAGAGAGGGACATGGAGGAGATGGAGATGGTTCATGGAGATGATGCACATTGCACCGGCCCTGGGCCGTGCCATGTGTGGTGGTGACGTCCTCCCCTTGTTTTTCCTTGTAATCACCCTTAGAGGAGGTTGGAGATGAGTTCTTGGTTGAGTTCGGGGTGTCCTCCCCCTGTACATTGGTTTGTGGTGGCTTGTGTGGATTGGATCCCCTAGTGGCTAAGGTTTGGAGGTGATTTTATAACCTCATCGGGGTCTTCTCCTCTTTTGATGTTCATTCCCTTCTAATCCAAGTGCTAAGAGGTGTTTATGATGTTTTCATGTTGTTCTCCATCTCCTCAGGGATCCAAGGCAATAAATGGTGATCAATTCTGAGTTAAAACAAAGAAGGTACGTCGGTTTTAATGGCTCCCAATGGATCTCGATACAACCCGACCATATGACGGTCATACTGTAGGTCGTCTCAACTTCTAGAATCAGCCTCCGGGCAAGGTTTTATATTTTGGCCATAAAAAACTCATACAAACTGCGGTTGAGGTGATTTTCGAATCGTTGAACTTGTATTGATGAGCCCTACAAGCTCGAACCATTAAATCCTCAATTGAAGTAAGTATGAATTTCTTAAAACACAAAATACCCTAATTTGATAATTATAACCTCTCCAATTTAACTTGAAATTGATAGCGATTATTATGAATTCTTCATGGAAGATGTATTCCACCTAATCCTTGTGTATGCGACACAAACAAATATATTTTGTACAATTGAAATCATTATTAGCGTGTTATGAAACAACTTATGGAGTAAATTATGATTAAAAGTAAATAAATAATAGATAAAAAATAGTCTCATCACCAAACAACTAGGCTATGAATGCAACAATATAAATTAAAGTCATAAATAGATGATAAGTGTAATGCAAGATACTCAAATGGCAAAGATGGAGTGCCATAATAGGTAGGTACGGTAGACACAGATGGTGAAACTTAGAAGGGCTTTATTGATATTTCTCCTCTTTTTTCTCTTTATTTTTGTACCACTAGTTCTATTTAAACGGTATTTATGCTTCATCGACATCATCTTTATTTTATTTATTTTTTTAAGAAAAAGATACATACACAATGGATTTGGATATATGATGAAGTATGCAAACTATCAATATGATAAATGCAAAACCGAGTACCATAAAGGCTAGCAAATAAGATGGAGTGGGGTGACCTGCTTCAAAAAACATTCTTGACTAGCGTGGCATCAAATCAAAATATTTAGTACTCAATTTTTTATTATCTCCAACATTATCCTCTTTTAGCTAAAACCTGAGTCTACCTTCACTCGGCCCCTATTCATTTCAAAGTAACATCTACGCTCTCATTTAAATTTTAGTGAACCATGGCAAGGTACTAGGCAAACACCACCAGTGATAAACTAAACATCCTAAATCATAACCTTAATAAATGAGTAGCAATATCAAAAATAGTCCTAATAGGTAATAATGGTTAATAGATAAGATGCACTAATGTCGCCATAAATCTTTACTTAAGATAATTCAGTTATGATAATAAAGGAAAAGCAATATACTCAATCCTTCTGCCTCTCCTTCCAACTCATTGCTATCAAGAGACCCTTGAGCGATGTTTCTCATATTCCGATTATAAATGAAATTAAGGCAATAGCATACACTACCCGGTATAACCCCTACACTGACGGGCACAAAACAGCCTCCACTGACGGGTTTTGCGCCCGTCAGTGAACTCCTGTCAGTGAAAAGAAAAAACCCACTGACGGACGCGGCGCCCGTCAGTGGAGATATACCTAGGATCTAAAAAAAGGGCACCAGGCCCAGCCTGAGCCCGAGCCCCCCCGAGCCCACACCCGCCGCCACTGTGACCTGCCGCCGTGGGTGCCGCTTCGAACGCCAGATCCGCCTCCATCCGCACGCCGCCGAAGCCCACCACCTCCGCCGCTACACCATGGACACGGCGGCTCGGCGATGACTCCACCCCGCCCAGCCCGGCGGGGTGCTCCACCTGCACACATCAAAACCACCTCGCACTCGGGCAACCTCGGACTCGGGCGCACGAAGGGGCACGGATCCATGACAGGGGCCATCCTCGGACTCGGGCGCCACGGAGCGTCGGCGGCAGGCGGCTGCGCGGCGAGCTCGGAGACGCGATGCTGGTAGTCAGGCGGGGCTCGGGCTTCGAGGGGGCGACGCCGCTGTTGCTGCTGCTGGTTGTTGTCGCCGTCGCCGTTCGACGCGGGGAGGAGGAGCATGGGGGACCTCAGGCAGCAGCGAGCCCCCGTGCAGTGGGACGGGTCCCAGTCGGCGAGCGCAGGGGAGGGCGCGGAGGTGGCGACGAGGGCGGCCTTGAGCTTGGCGAGCGCGTAGAGGTTGCGTTGGGGGGATGCGGAGGAGGAGGCGGGAAGGAGGAGGAGGAGGAGGAGGGCGAGAAAGGGAGGAGGAGGAGGCCTGTGGGTAGCGGTGGCCGCTAGGGCATTCGGGAGAAAGGAAGGAGTGCGTGTGGCGGTGTGGGAAATATCTTAGGGTAGAGATGGCTTTAAATGGGCCTGTCACTGGTTTGGGCCAAAACATCACCGACGGGCCATAATTTGGGCCCGTCAGTGGTGTATCACACTCTACTGACGGGCTATAATAATAGACCCGTCAGTGATACTTCCCATCAGTAGAAATACATAACTACTGACGGGCCATGTTTTTGACCCGTCAGTAATTATTTTTTCTTTCGAATTTGGACCGTCTACTGGAATAACCACTGACGGTTACCTGTTCGCCTGTCAGTGGTGAATAGTACCACTGACTGGGATTTCGGCCCGTCAGTGGAGACTGTGCAGGAGAAGTGTTTTCTGAGGTAGTGATAGATAATAAAATTGAATTTAACATCATCAACAACACCACCTATTAATCAAGTAGATCAAAAGCAAGCAACAACATAGATAGACTCCTCAACTCCATCTACTAATTTATTTAGAAATATAAATTAAACTTAAAGTGTTGATTAAGCCAACCTAAATTGAAAATATTAAGTTGTATAATAAAGCAAGGAACATTGTAATTATAATCAACATAATGTTAATTCAAGGAACAAGAAGACTCAGTCAATTGGGGAAGGGACTCTCCCAAACTTAAAGTTTTTGCTCATCTTAGATTTCTATCATGAGATCAAATAATTTTTTAATACCTTCTTTTCCACTCATAATATTACTTTTTTACATACAGAAGATTAGTTCTTGCATAGACAATACAAAGCAACTATCTCAGATATCAAGTGAAAATTCAATCAAAGCTTAGGAATAAATTACAACTCTATTATAAATGTCCAAATAATTGAAGCTATAGAAAAATTAAAACAGCCCTAGAAATAGGACAGAACTATGAGTTGTTTGTCCATTTGATTGAAAAAATGAGTACATGTCCAACATCTTTAATTTGTCATGCTTGCTGATAGGTTTACAAATTGGAAGGCAAATAAGATTTGATTTAGCAAATGTGGTCAAGGTAAACAGCGCCAAAGGACATTTTAAAGAAGAAAATAAGGTCGCACACAAAAAGGTCCTACTTCATGAGACCAAACTTGAGGGCTGGGTAATGATAGTAGTAAATAAAGGGTTCGTTGTTTTCTTGACTGTTTTACTGGGTTGCTTGCAGTTTGGATGAATGCAAGAATGGTAGAGAATTCAAATACGACGATATGACGACGCTTGGGGTCTTGGATACAGCATGGACTCTTGTGCTTGCTGATACGACCTGGTGCAAATACGACGACGCTTGGGGTCTAGGAATCAGCATGGACTCTTCTGCTTGCCGATACAATCCCTCGGTGGATAATATTATTTTCCTTTTGTTACATGTACGATATATGATAGATTGGTATCATTTGCTCTTTTCTCTGACAGTTAATATGAGCTTTTTATAGCTGGTATTGAGTCCCGATGTAAAGAGTGCAAGGACTTTTTGCCCGTTCAATTTTACAGATGAAATTTGCCAACCACTATCGTTGAGAACCTGGCTATGCCCCTTACAAAACGTTATGATAACTATCGTCATTCTCAGATGATTATTGTGCACGCGCTATAGATGTAGTTCTATTTTGTCGTCTTACCGTTGTACAGCCTTTTTGGTACGTGCAAATCACCAGACCATATTTTGAAAGATCGATATTGCACACACGTTATAGATGTAGTCGTATTGATTGTTCCTTACATGCAGAGATTTGCTGCTGATCTCAGGGGTTATGCTTAATGGTTGCTACTCTTAAAACCTGACGAGCTTTTAGATGCCGCTTAACCCATCAGACAAGATAATCGAAAAGAATGAGAAAGTAAAAGGGAAAGCAAAAAGAGATTGGGATGGAGCAGCTGGTGCGAGTGCAGTCGAACAACATCCAAAAGGAGGCATTGATCAGGTTGGTGGTAAAAACAAAAGCAACGAAGACAGCAACCGAGCAAAACCTTAGCAAAATCTTCATCCAACAAAGAACTGTCATCATCCCTTTTGGATTCCATCAAGAAGACGAAGGTTGCCAATGAGAAAGTTGAGAAACACTACTAGAGAAATCATTTGTCCAGACGGTTCGGAACTCCCATGCGGGACAGTTTTCCGAACCGTCTGTACAAATCAGGTTTGTACAGACGGTTTTTGAACCGTCTGTACAAATCGATTAGTCCAGACGGTTCCAAACTAGAACCGTCTGTACAAATCCAGACGGTTCCAAACTAGAATCGATTTGTACAGACGGTTCAAAAACATAACCCCTCATCACGCCATGTGCCCAGTCTCATCCCGCCGTCCGCGCAATCTCATCCAACCGCTTGAATTAAATCGCACAATATGCTTCCAGTGGGTTTCGATCCCGCAACCTCGTGTTGTCCAGCAAGGGGAGTTGCCAGCTGATCTACTCTGAGTATGCGATATATATGGGATGGCTTTCTTCTTAACTTATGCCTGCGACTAAGCGGGACGCTTCTAGTCCAGACGGTTCCAAACTGAGAACTGTTTGTACAAATAGCACGGACGGTTCCAAACTGAGAACCGTCTGGACTGTTCGATTTGTACAGACGGTTGCAGTTTGGACCCGTCTGTGCTATTTGTACAGACGGTTTCAAATTGGAGCCATCTTTGCTGTAGCTCCAAGTGCTAGTTTGAGTCAAAATTCAACTCTAGTTTGAGAGATTTTAGTAAAACGGCCGTAACTTTCTCATACGGAGTCCGTTTTGGGTCCACGACCACTCAAATCGAAGCTAACGACGACGCGCATTTGAAAAAAATACACGTGTTTACACCTGTACCCATCTTAACCCTCAAAATTCAGCTTCTAAGTAGGACCTTTTGGCTCCGGAAGTTTTTTCGCCACTTTTTTGATCTTGCGGAGGGTATATCTCCTTCACCCGGACTCCGAATTGGGTGATTCTTATTTCCCTGGTTAGGTTGAGTCGAGGACTTGCTTTCCACCTTGATCCCAGCTTCTGCCGAGCAATTTCGTCCGGGCGCCGTTTTCAAAATCTTCGATTTCGGGCCGGGATTTCCACTAGTCGTTTCGTCGACTTTCTCGGAATTGGCTCAAAGTTTCTGGAGACGTAGAGTTTGGCCTCCCGCTCACAACCGTGAAAACCGTTTGACAATCGGAGCTATCAAACTCCCTCCCCGGCGTTGCCACTTTCCTGCCGCGGCAAGAATATCTGCAGTTTTTGCTGCCGCGGCAGCAGAGATCAACTAGCCTTGCTTCATCTATTTGTACAGACGGTTCCAGTTTAGAACCATCTGTACAAATCGATTTGTACAGACGGTTCCAAGTTTAGAAACGTCTGTACTGTTTGCAGATTTGTACAGACTGTTCCAAACTTCAAACCGTCTGTACTGTTTGATTTGTACAGACGGTTCCAGTTTTGAACCGTCTGTACTGTTTACAGATTTGTACAGACGGTTCCAGTTTGGACCCGTCTGTGCTATTTGTACAGACGGTTCCAAATTGGAGCCGTCTGTATTGTAGCGTCCCGCTTGTTGGGAACAGTTTGTACTCATTTTCTCAGACGGTTTTCGTTTAGAACCGTCTGTGATACTATTTGTACAGACGGCTTCAAAAAACCGTCTGTACAGGGGTGTCCCGTTAAATGAATTCTGTAGTAGTGAAAGCAAGCAGCAAGAAACTAGAATCGATTTGTACAGACGGTTCTAATAGAACCGTCTGGACTAATCGATTTGTACAGACGGTTCAAAAACATAACCCCTCATCACGCCATGTGCCCAGTCTCATCCCGCCGTCCGCGCAATCTCATCCAACCGCTTGAATTAAATCGCACAATATGCTTCCAGTGGGTTTCGATCCCGCAACCTCGTGTTGTCCAGCAAGGGGAGTTGCCAGCTGATCTACTCTGAGTATGCGATATATATGGGATGGCTTTCTTCTTAACTTATGCCTGCGACTAAGCGGGACGCTTCTAGTCCAGACGGTTCCAAACTGAGAACCGTTTGTACAAATAGCACGGACGGTTCCAAACTGAGAACCGTCTGGACTGTTCGATTTGTACAGACGGTTGCAGTTTGGACCCGTCTGTGCTATTTGTACAGACGGTTTCAAATTGGAGCCATCTTTGCTGTAGCTCCAAGTGCTAGTTTGAGTCAAAATTCAACTCTAGTTTGAGAGATTTTAGTAAAACGGCCGTAACTTTCTCATACGGAGTCCGTTTTGGGTCCACGACCACTCAAATCGAAGCTAACGACGACGCGCATTTGAAAAAAATACACGTGTTTACACCTGTACCCATCTTAACCCTCAAAATTCAGCTTCTAAGTAGGACCTTTTGGCTCCGGAAGTTTTTTCGCCACTTTTTTTGATCTTGCGGAGGGTATATCTCCTTCACCCGGACTCCGAATTGGGTGATTCTTATTTCCCTGGTTAGGTTGAGTCGAGGACTTGCTTTCCACCTTGATCCCAGCTTCTGCCGAGCAATTTCGTCCGGGCGCCGTTTTCAAAATCTTCGATTTCGGGCCGGGATTTCCACTAGTCGTTTCGTCGACTTTCTCGGAATTGGCTCAAAGTTTCTGGAGACGTAGAGTTTGGCCTCCCGCTCACAACCGTGAAAACCGTTTGACAATCGGAGCTATCAAACTCCCTCCCCGGCGTTGCCACTTTCCTGCCGCGGCAAGAATATCTACAGTTTTTGCTGCCGCGGCAGCAGAGATCAACTAGCCTTGCTTCATCTATTTGTACAGACGGTTCCAGTTTAGAACCGTCTGTACAAATCGATTTGTACAGACGGTTCCAAGTTTAGAAACGTCTGTACTGTTTGCAGATTTGTACAGACTGTTCCAAACTTCAAACCGTCTGTACTGTTTGATTTGTACAGACGGTTCCAGTTTTGAACCGTCTGTACTGTTTACAGATTTGTACAGACGGTTCCAGTTTGGACCCGTCTGTGCTATTTGTACAGACGGTTCCAAATTGGAGCCGTCTGTATTGTAGCGTCCCGCTTGTTGGGAACAGTTTGTACTCATTTTCTCAGACGGTTTTCGTTTAGAACCGTCTGTGATACTATTTGTACAGACGGCTTCAAAAAACCGTCTGTACAGGGGCGTCCCGTTAAATGAATTCTGTAGTAGTGAAAGCAAGCAGCAAGAAACTAGAATCGATTTGTACAGACGGTTCTAATAGAACCGTCTGGACTAATCGATTTGTACAGACGGTTCAAAAACATAACCCCTCATCACGCCATGTGCCCAGTCTCATCCCGCCGTCCGCGCAATCTCATCCAACCGCTTGAATTAAATCGCACAATATGCTTCCAGTGGGTTTCGATCCCGCAACCTCGTGTTGTCCAGCAAGGGGAGTTGCCAGCTGATCTACTCTGAGTATGCGATATATATGGGATGGCTTTCTTCTTAACTTATGCCTGCGACTAAGCGGGACGCTTCTAGTCCAGACGGTTCCAAACTGAGAACCGTTTGTACAAATAGCACGGACGGTTCCAAACTGAGAACCGTCTGGACTGTTCGATTTGTACAGACGGTTGCAGTTTGGACCCGTCTGTGCTATTTGTACAAACGGTTTCAAATTGGAGCCATCTTTGCTGTAGCTCCAAGTGCTAGTTTGAGTCAAAATTCAACTCTAGTTTGAGAGATTTTAGTAAAACGACCGTAACTTTCTCATACGGAGTCCGTTTTGGGTCCACGACCACTCAAATCGAAGCTAACGACGACGCGCATTTGAAAAAAATACACGTGTTTACACCTGTACCCAGCTTAACCCTCAAAATTCAGCTTCTAAGTAGGACTTTTTGGCTCTGGAAGTTTTTTCGCCACTTTTTTTGATCTTGCGGAGGGTATATCTCCTTCACCCGGACTCCGAATTGGGTGATTCTTATTTCCCTGGTTAGCTTGAGTCGAGGACTTGCTTTCCACCTTGATCCCAGCTTCTGCCGAGCAATTTCGTCTGGGCGCCGTTTTCAAAATCTTCGATTTCGGGCCGGGATTTCCACTAGTCGTTTCGTCGACTTTCTCGGAATTGGCTCAAAGTTTCTGGAGACGTAGAGTTTGGCCTCCCGCTCACAACCGTGAAAACCGTTTGACAATCGGAGCTATCAAACTCCCTCCCCGGCGTTGCCACTTTCCTGCCGCGGCAAGAAAATCTGCAGTTTTTGCTGCCGCGGCAGCAGAGATCAACTAGCCTTGCTTCATCTATTTGTACAGACGGTTCCAGTTTAGAACCGTCTGTACAAATCGATTTGTACAGACGGTTCCAAGTTTAGAAACGTCTGTACTGTTTGCAGATTTGTACAGACTGTTCCAAACTTCAAACCGTCTGTACTGTTTGATTTGTACAGACGGTTCCAGTTTTGAACCGTCTGTACTGTTTACAGATTTGTACAGACGGTTCCAGTTTGGACCCGTCTGTGCTATTTGTATAGACGGTTCCAAATTGGAGCCGTCTGTATTGTAGCGTCCCGCTTGTTGGGAACAGTTTGTACTCATTTTCTCAGACGGTTTTCGTTTAGAACCGTCTGTGATACTATTTGTACAGACGGCTTCAAAAAACCGTCTGTACAGGGGCGTCCCGTTAAATGAATTCTGTAGTAGTGAAAGCAAGCAGCAAGAAACTAGAATCGATTTGTACAGACGGTTCTAATAGAACCGTCTGGACTAATCGATTTGTACAGACGGTTCAAAAACATAACCCCTCATCACGCCATGTGCCCAGTCTCATCCCGCCGTCCGCGCAATCTCATCCAACCGCTTGAATTAAATCGCACAATATGCTTCCAGTGGGTTTCGATCCCGCAACCTCGTGTTGTCCAGCAAGGGGAGTTGCCAGCTGATCTACTCTGAGTATGCGATATATATGGGATGGCTTTCTTCTTAACTTATGCCTGCGACTAAGCGGGACGCTTCTAGTCCAGACGGTTCCAAACTGAGAACCGTTTGTACAAATAGCACGGACGGTTCCAAACTGAGAACCGTCTGGACTGTTCGATTTGTACAGACGGTTGCAGTTTGGACCCGTCTGTGCTATTTGTACAGACGGTTTCAAATTGGAGCCATCTTTGCTGTAGCTCCAAGTGCTAGTTTGAGTCAAAATTCAACTCTAGTTTGAGAGATTTTAGTAAAACGACCGTAACTTTCTCATACGGAGTCCGTTTTGGGTCCACGACCACTCAAATCGAAGCTAACGACGACGCGCATTTGAAAAAAATACACGTGTTTACACCTGTACCCATCTTAACCCTCAAAATTCAGCTTCTAAGTAGGACTTTTTGGCTCTGGAAGTTTTTTCGCCACTTTTTTTGATCTTGCGGAGGGTATATCTCCTTCACCCGGACTCCGAATTGGGTGATTCTTATTTCCCTGGTTAGCTTGAGTCGAGGACTTGCTTTCCACCTTGATCCCAGCTTCTGCCGAGCAATTTCGTCTGGGCGCCGTTTTCAAAATCTTCGATTTCGGGCCGGATTTCCACTAGTCGTTTTCGTCGACTTTCTCGGAATTGGCTCAAAGTTTCTGGAGACGTAGAGTTTGGCCTCCCGCTCACAACCGTGAAAACCGTTTGACAATCGGAGCTATCAAACTCCCTCCCCGGCGTTGCCACTTTCCTGCCGCGGCAAGAAAATCTGCAGTTTTTGCTGCCGCGGCAGCAGAGATCAACTAGCCTTGCTTCATCTATTTGTACAGACGGTTCCAGTTTAGAACCGTCTGTACAAATCGATTTGTACAGACGGTTCCAAGTTTAGAAACGTCTGTACTGTTTGCAGATTTGTACAGACTGTTCCAAACTTCAAACCGTCTGTACTGTTTGATTTGTACAGACGGTTCCAGTTTTGAACCGTCTGTACTGTTTACAGATTTGTACAGACGGTTCCAGTTTGGACCCGTCTGTGCTATTTGTACAGACGGTTCCAAATTGGAGCCGTCTGTATTGTAGCGTCCCGCTTGTTGGGAACAGTTTGTACTCATTTTCTCAGACGGTTTTTCGTTTAGAACCGTCTGTGATACTATTTGTACAGACGGCTTCAAAAAATCGTCTGTACAGGGGCGTCCCGTTAAATGAATTCTGTAGTAGTGAAAGCAAGCAGCAAGAAACTAGAATCGATTTGTACAGACGGTTCTAATAGAACCGTCTGGACTAATCGATTTGTACAGACGGTTCAAAAACATAACCCCTCATCACGCCATGTGCCCAGTCTCATCCCGCCGTCCGCGCAATCTCATCCAACCGCTTGAATTAAATCGCACAATATGCTTCCAGTGGGTTTCGATCCCGCAACCTCGTGTTGTCCAGCAAGGGGAGTTGCCAGCTGATCTACTCTGAGTATGCGATATATATGGGATGGCTTTCTTCTTAACTTATGCCTGCGACTAAGCGGGACGCTTCTAGTCCAGACGGTTCCAAACTGAGAACCGTTTGTACAAATAGCACGGACGGTTCCAAACTTAGAACCGTCTGGACTGTTCGATTTGTACAGACGGTTGCAGTTTGGACCCGTCTGTGCTATTTGTACAAACGGTTTCAAATTGGAGCCATCTTTGCTGTAGCTCCAAGTGCTAGTTTGAGTCAAAATTCAACTCTAGTTTGAGAGATTTTAGTAAAACGGCCGTAACTTTCTCATACGGAGTCCGTTTTGGGTCCACGACCACTCAAATCGAAGCTAACGACGACGCGCATTTGAAAAAAATACACATGTTTACACCTGTACCCATCTTAACCCTCAAAATTCAGCTTCTAGGTAGGACTTTTTGGCTCCGGAAGTTTTTTCGCCACTTTTTTTGATCTTGCGGAGGGTATATCTCCTTCACCCGGACTCCGAATTGGGTGATTCTTATTTCCCTGGTTAGCTTGAGTCGAGGACTTGCTTTCCACCTTGATCCCAGCTTCTGCCGAGCAATTTCGTCCGGGCGCCATTTTCAAAATCTTCGATTTCGGGCCGGGATTTCCACTAGTCGTTTCGTCGACTTTCTCGGAATTGGCTCAAAGTTTCTGGAGACGTAGAGTTTGGCCTCCCGCTCACAACCGTGAAAACCGTTTGACAATCGGAGCTATCAAACTCCCTCCCCGGCATTGCCACTTTCCTGCCGCGGCAAGAAAATCTGCAGTTTTTTGCTGCCGCGGCAGCAGAGATCAACTAGCCTTGCTTCATCTATTTGTACAGACGGTTCCAGTTTAGAACCGTCTGTACAAATCGATTTGTACAGACGGTTCCAAGTTTAGAAACGTCTGTACTGTTTGCAAATTTGTACAGACTGTTCCAAACTTCAAACCGTCTGTACTGTTTGATTTGTACAGACGGTTCCAGTTTTGAACCGTCTGTACTGTTTACAGATTTGTACAGACGGTTCCAGTTTGGACCCGTCTGTGCTATTTGTACAGACGGTTCCAAATTGGAGCCGTCTGTATTGTAGCGTCCCGCTTGTTGGGAACAGTTTGTACTCATTTTCTCAGACGGTTTTCGTTTAGAACCGTCTGTGATACTATTTGTACAGACGGCTTCAAAAAACCGTCTGTACAGGGGCGTCCCGTTAAATGAATTCTGTAGTAGTGAAAGCAAGCAGCAAGAAACTAGAATCGATTTGTACAGACGGTTCTAATAGAACCGTCTGGACTAATCGATTTGTACAGACGGTTCAAAAACATAACCCCTCATCACGCCATGTGCCCAGTCTCATCCCGCCGTCCGCGCAATCTCATCCAACCGCTTGAATTAAATCGCACAATATGCTTCCAGTGGGTTTCGATCCCGCAACCTCGTGTTGTCCAGCAAGGGGAGTTGCCAGCTGATCTACTCTGAGTATGCGATATATATGGGATGGCTTTCTTCTTAACTTATGCCTGCGACTAAGCGGGACGCTTCTAGTCCAGACGGTTCCAAACTGAGAACCGTTTGTACAAATAGCACGGACGGTTCCAAACTGAGAACCGTCTGGACTGTTCGATTTGTACAGACGGTTGCAGTTTGGACCCGTCTGTGCTATTTGTACAGACGGTTTCAAATTGGAGCCATCTTTGCTGTAGCTCCAAGTGCTAGTTTGAGTCAAAATTCAACTCTAGTTTGAGAGATTTTAGTAAAACGGCCGTAACTTTCTCATACGGAGTCCGTTTTGGGTCCACGACCACTCAAATCGAAGCTAACGACGACGCGCATTTGAAAAAAATACACGTGCTTACACCTGTACCCATCTTAACCCTCAAAATTCAGCTTCTAAGTAGGACTTTTTGGCTCCGGAAGTTTTTTCGCCACTTTTTTTGATCTTGCGGAGGGTATATCTCCTTCACCCGGACTCCGAATTGGGTGATTCTTATTTCCCTGGTTAGCTTGAGTCGAGGACTTGCTTTCCACCTTGATCCCAGTTTCTGCCGAGCAATTTCGTCCGGGCGCCGTTTTCAAAATCTTCGATTTCGGGCCGGGATTTCCACTAGTCGTTTCGTCGACTTTCTCGGAATTGGCTCAAAGTTTCTGGAGACGTAGAGTTTGGCCTCCCGCTCACAACCGTGAAAACCGTTTGATAATCGGAGCTATCAAACTCCCTCCCCGGCGTTGCCACTTTCCTGCCGCGGCAAGAAAATCTGCAGTTTTTGCTGCCGCGGCAGCAGAGATCAACTAGCCTTGCTTCATCTATTTGTACAGACGGTTCCAGTTTAGAACCGTCTGTACAAATCGATTTGTACAGACGGTTCCAAGTTTAGAAACGTCTGTACTGTTTGCAGATTTGTACAGACTGTTCCAAACTTCAAACCGTCTGTACTGTTTGATTTGTACAGACGGTTCCAGTTTTGAACCGTCTGTACTGTTTACAGATTTGTACAGACGGTTCCAGTTTGGACCCGTCTGTGCTATTTGTACAGACGGTTCCAAATTGGAGCCGTCTGTATTGTAGCGTCCCGCTTGTTGGGAACAGTTTGTACTCATTTTCTCAGACGGTTTTCGTTTAGAACCGTCTGTGATACTATTTGTACAGACGGCTTCAAAAAACCGTCTGTACAGGGGCGTCCCGTTAAATGAATTCTGTAGTAGTGAAAGCAAGCAGCAAGAAGGTGACGGCGTAACTATCTTTCTTCGTCACCTTTTCTAACTAACATCTTTTTTGGAACCTGGAGGCAAATTACCTCTATCTATTAACTAAGCAAAAGAGATTTTTTTCCAATTTATTAAAGAAAAATCAGATAAAAATCAAGTTACAAACTTGGTCAATCCTAGCCAAGCTAGGTCCAGGGCTGCCAAAATAGCCAAGATTACACAAACTCAACATGTAACACTGAGAAGGCCGATCCACGGAAGCCACCCCCAAATATTGTTGTCATCATCCAGTGGCCCCATAAAATCTATGACTCTGACTTCACCGTGAGCCGAAGCACCAATCACCATAACACCACACCAAGCCCAAGCAGTCCAGGCCACATAGATCAACCATCATGCCAACAACAAGACAACTCCGGTTCTGATTACGAGCCTCGAAAGAGAAAAATATCAAACTTGCACCAACTGGTCAGCTGCAACCGTCAGAGAGAGCCGCCCACCTAAGCCACCAACCATGAGTCATCGTTCACCGCCATATCATCCACCATGACATGGCAGTTCCGACTTTACCACAACACAGTGAAATGGTGCACATGAAACCCAACAGCCACGCCAACTAATCGACACCGAAGCCCAAGCCTTGACCCAAACGCCGCTCATCACCATCATTGTTGCCATTCGAGTCGCCACGCCATCATGTGCATCACCGGCTGCCTCCCTATGCCTTCTCCGTCACCACCAGCCTATGACAACCATTAGGGTCTCCAAGGCGACGCTTTCAAGAAGGGCACGGCGTCAAAATGCAGCCATCCCCCGATCCGGTAGAATGGATCTAGGTTTTCACCCAGAGATCAAAGATGGAGAGAAAATGATCTCTCACACCTTCAACTACGGGAACAATGCCGAAAGGCGCCGTTGTCACTAGTACCGCCAGAGCGGGACGAGGATCTCTCCTGGCGCACCATTTTCCCCACGCTGACTAGGTAACCACAAGCCACATGTGCTGCAGCCGCGACCACGACCACGACACATCCTATCGCCAACAAACACTGTCACTGCACAACGCGATCTGAAGCAAGCGCAGGGCCACCTTCTTGTGCACACACCGTCATAGGGCGGCCGTTAAACCACCCCAACTCGCACTAGGCCGCCACATCGTTGTAGCGCCCCAACAGGCCCAACTCCCCTCACTATCAACGCTACTCACCTCCACACTGCCGGTTGCTGCCACCCGCAACCCTGCAACAGCGCCCGGCCATTGCCTCACACGACCACACCAAGCTGCAACTGTGCACACCGACAAGCTGGCTCTCCCTGCCTCCACTGCCTTAGCACGGCTCCGTCCTCCACGTGCCCAACCAGCACGTAGACGCACCTCTCCCAGATGCACCCGACAACCACATCACAACCGCCTCGGGCTTCCACCGCTCGCCTCCACACCAGCCGCCACCACGCACGACCACCACCGCCACCTCGCATCCTCCAGCAGTGGCTAGGAGGAAAGAGGAGGATGGAGGGGGCAGTGGCAGCGGCTAGGGTTTCTGCCCGAGCCCCCCAGGGGAGCAATGCTAGCGGTCTCTATTCCTCGCTAACTAACGTCTGAAGTACTTGGCCTTTTCACTTCAATCCTCATAGTGTAGTTGGATCACCATGTACTTTCTGAGATTTTTAAGCTCCCAAGCTTATTGTATTTTTAAAAATGCAATAATTTATCACCGAAGAAAACGAATCATCCCGAAAAAATAATTGTTATGGTGAATCAAGTGACAAAGCATTGCTTAATATGCATTTAAATCTTGCGGGAAAAAGACACCGTGCGCGTCAGGAGCGCGGCTCCTTTCTAGTGTAGATAAAGCTGAATGGAGTTACAGTCGTAGACCATATGCACGTAATGCAAACTGTTTCATGTAAGGTCATCTCTTTTTTTTTCTCTCTCCCCAACTTTTCAACTCCTAGTGCTCCTTGCCGCCTCTCTTCCCTTTTCCTCTCTCTCCTCTCGTTTTCTCTTCTAGATAGAGAACCGGACACCTCCATAGGCTACTCTGATGCACTGGTAGGCAGCACCAAGTTTCCACCGTGGCGTCCGAGCCTACATAGCTCTAGGGGGCTACCGCCTCAGCATTGTGCTGAACATACCCTTCGATGACTAGCTTGCTATTGTCGGATGGTGCATATTAGTCTAGTCCATTGTATTAAATGAATTCGAAATTGGGTAAATGGAGGGGCACACAATGGAAAAGGTGGTATAAAATTAACTCGAAATCATAGAATTAACACCTGTATTTCAGGAACGGGGGAGTACCCCTTACGAAAGATTCATGAAACTAAACTCATGTGTTTGCTATTAAACACTGAATTCTTGTGGATTTTCTGTCTATTGAGTTCGAAACATATCATCGCCAAGGCAGTGTAACAACAGCTGCAAGTTCCGGCCGGAACCATGCTCGAACTCAAACAGCAGCAATGCTTAGTGACATAACGCACAGAACCGACTCTGCATATGTTTGTCGGCTATGGCGACCTCACTGCTATTTGGAAAAGTGACGGAGATAGAGGTGGATGCACTTGAGCGGTAATTAGCTGCGTGGGGTGGATTAATTGGGATGGTTGAAAAGTAATCTAAATTCAGACACTACCTCAGAATAATCCTTTCCTAAACGTAATTACTGACGGGCACAATACGAATAGTCAGTGATAATGACACCACTGACAGGCGAATTAATATGACCGTCAGTAGAGATTGCAGCTCTACCAATTTTTGGGGGAAAAAATACCACTGACGGGCTTGAAACTCCGCTCGTCAGTGGTGCTGTTCTACCACTGACGGGCGAGAATGTAGGCCCGTCAGTGGATCTTTAGGCTCGCTAAAAGCCCACCCTGAGCCTACAATCCCCTTCTGTATAAATCCCAGCCCTAACCTAACCGCACCAACCCTCTCCCTCTCTCCCCCAGCCCCGCCGCTCCCTCTCTCCCTCTCTCCCCCGAATCCCTCTCTCCTCCTCGCCCCGCCGCTCCCTCTCTCCGCTCCCTCTCTCCCCCAGCCCTGCAGCTCCCTCTCTCCCCCAGCCCCGCCGCTCCCTCCCTCCCCCTCACCGGCGCTGGCGACCTCCCCTCCGGCCTTCCCTCCCCGCTCCCTCTCTCCCTCTCTCCCCCTCCCCTCCCCCGCTCCCTCTCTCCCTCTCTCCCCCTCGTCCCGCCGCTCCCTCTCTCCGCGGCTCCAGCGCGTCCGGGTGGCGGATCCAGCGGCGGGAGAAGCTTCCGGGCGGCGGATCCAGCGGCGCGTCGGCGGCTCCGGTGCGGCTCGCGGCGGTGCGCGCAGCGGGGGGTAGGTGGCCAGCAGCGCGGGGCGGAATGGTGCGGCGGCGGGACCATGGTGGCGGTGCGGGCCTGGCGGGCTAGGTTTTTTTTTGCTTGTTATATGCATCGCCACTGACGGGCAAAGCCACTGTCAGTGGTGGCTACCCCCTCCACTGACAGGAGCTTACTGACGGGTGGCCCGCCCGTCAGTGGAGGCCTAAACTGAGGTAGTGAGATTACTGTATTGGACATAACGTCAACTTATGCTAAACATAGCATAAAGCAGTATGGGGACTCGTGACGCAGCTGAGTACAACTTGCTGTCCTATCCTTTAAATACTTGTTTTCTTGTCTTTTAAGAACTTTTGTTATTGCCCCTATATATATGTTTCTATAGTCGTACCTAAAAAGGGCATATCATCTCGTGCTTGTAATACTTCTTTATCGTATTAAAATTATACCTTGTTCGTGACTTTTTTCTGCAAAAAGTTTTATATAAAAATATATATTTTTTTATCTTAAATTAATCTCTAATACCACGACAAATGATATCACAACTAGATTGAATCTAGAGATTAGGTCGACGGCGGCGCCCTTGCGCTCGATTTGACTGCGCCGTAACAGAAGTCGCCGATCCGGTTGCCACCCGAAGCGTCCGTCGCCGAGACCGAAGCACAATTGTGGCAGTCCGGGACTCATCCCCGAAACGGACTGGCTTTCGCGTCCGACGTAAGTTAGAGGAGCAGCAGTTGCTATTTAATCTCGAGCAGAGAAGAGAAAAAAAAGTCAATCTAACGCGTTATTGTCATTTGAAGTACACAGAGCACCCAAGGAAAGCTACCAGAAAAGTTCAATCTGATTTATTTGCTACGTGTACAAATTAATTGGAAATGTTCTTTTAGCTTATATCTCTTGTTGTACACAAGATTTATCTACCAATGATTTCCATCAAGTATGATCTTCCACTGTTGAATTGTGACACAAAGTTTTCTCTCTGGCAAGTCAAGATACAGGCTGTTTTAGCACAGATGGATCTGGGTGACACTCTTTTAGGAATCGACAAGATGCTAACGGCATGGTCCGTTGATGAGAAGCAACGTAAGGATCGTAAGGCATTATCACAAATTCATCTCCATCTGTTTAATAATATTCTAAGGACGTTTGACTAAAGATAGAGCAAATTTATATGACCAAGGACCTGACCACCAAGATGCATCTGAAACAAAAACTCCATTTACACAAGTTGGTAGAAGGCAGATCAGTATTAAACCACCTCACATAATTCAAAGAAATTATTGTTGACCTCGAATCCATGAAGGTAAAATATGATCATGAAGATTTGGGTATTATTATTTTATGCTCACTGTCAGCTCGTACTGTACTCTTGGAGATACTATTTTATATAGTCGAGATACTCTTACCCTCAGTGAAGTTTATGAAGCATTGTATGCTAAAGAGAAGATGAAACATATGGTTTTTGGTGAAAGCTCAGGCTCATATATAGAAAGGCTTGGTTGTCCAAGGCAGGCAACAAGAGAAGAGTTCAAGTGGTAATTCCAGGGGCAGAAGCTCTAAAAAGAATAATAGAGGAAGATCTAAGTTCCTGAACAAGAAGTCATGCAAATACTGCAAGAAAGGTACTCATGACATATCTAAGTGCTGGAGACCTCGGAGGAATAGTTGGACAGCCGAGAAGACAGTGATGAGTCCATGGTGGCGGCGGCACGGTTGGCTTGGAGCTAGCAGCGCGAGAGGAAGAGCAAAGGCGAGAGGAACAGTGAAGGCTAGAAACAGGGTTTTAATGGAGCGCATGAAGAGACTATTAGGTTTTAGTGGAGCATGCGAAGACGAAGCGAAATCGATTGTGTGAAATAGAGCAACTTCTGAAGACGGAGAGATAGCTCACCCGTCAGTGGGTGATATGGCTAGTCAGCACTTACAAGTCACCACTGACGGCTGATGTCTGTACCCGTTCGTGGTAAGATTACAGAAGTCACCACTTACAAGTTACCTCTGATGGTGACGTTTGTACCTATAAGTGGTTGATGTGTGACTAGTCATCACTAACTAGTCAGCACTAACAGGTGCGGTTATTATCCGTAGTTGATGGTTCAAATGAAATTCTCTGATCGATCAC
Source organism: Stipa capillata (assembly GCA_019208055.1). NCBI lineage: Eukaryota > Viridiplantae > Streptophyta > Magnoliopsida > Poales > Poaceae > Stipa > Stipa capillata. Next base: position 25,213 of record JAGXJF010001589.1, on the reverse strand, counting down.
ATCTGATGGTTCATTTGGCATCCATCAGTGGTAACGTTACCACTGACTCCTTAAGTTCTTACCCGTCACTGATATTTGTCTACAGTATAAAAGTGCCTCTTCTTCCTGTTTCCTAGGGTTTTCCCAATTCTATTTCCGAGTTGCGGCTGCTACAGGGAGCGGCGATTTGGGGGCAACTTTGTGGGAGGGGTGAGTTGGATTAGAAGGGTCTTTTTAGATTTTTGAGTTGGAGGTTAGTCAAAAGTTAGTAATGCTCTCCCTATATGCTTGTATTTGTTTAGATCTTTGCTAATTAGTGCTCTCATGTTTATTAATTATATAGAGGAAGTAAGGGAGGCATTAATTATAGAGAGAGGAAGTAAGAGAGGTATTAATTGTAGAGAGAGGAAGTAGATGAGGCATTAATTCGTAGATCTACTCTATTTGGAGGGGATCAAAACAAGGTAACTAGTTTGTGCTAGATAATTAATATGTACATGATAGCTAGTTAGCTATAGGTAACTAATCAATTATGTGCTTTGATTTGAATTATCTAGTGTATGTTCGATAGATCGAAGTTGGGTGTACGAGGATCGTGTCACCCGAAGTTTCGTCGATACTTTGAACGGGTTTTTTTCGAGTCGCCCAAGAGGATATGGTGACCAAGAGAAAATGCGAGATGTGTTGTCCACGTCGCATATGCAATAACGTGTAGATGTTGCCGACCATAAGGGAGTTTCAATTACACTTGCTGACAAAGGGTTTCATAGATGGTTATACTCATTGGACATATTATGACGAAGAGGCTATTGGCGAAGGGGTAGAAGTTGTTGACGATGGACAAGAAGTGGTCGAAGAAGAAGCCAATCCGGAATCGTCAGATGAGGACATGGCTGACCAGATGGAAGATTTGGATGAAATTCTGCGTGACTTGGAAGAGGTGGCTAACCCTGATGATAAAAGAGAGTTCAATAAGTTCATAGTACTGCTGGAAGACTCGGAAGTACCCTTGTTTGCCAGCTGCAAACCGAAGAACACATGATTGTCCATGTCACTAAAACTTCTAAAGCTCAAGGCAACCTACAACTAGGCCAACACAGGCTGCACAAAGTTGTTGGCGCTCTTATCTAACGTTGTTCTAGAGAAGAACTTGTTGCCTACAAGAATTTATAAGGCCAACAAGGTTACCTGCCCTCTTGGATTGGACGTGCAAAAATTACATGCATGTCCTAACGATTGCATTATATATTGGAGAGAGTATGCAAATATGCATAGATGTTTGGTGTGCAAGACATCTGGGTACAAGCAAGCTACAAATCAAGACGATTCTGACAAGATGAGGACGAAGTGAAGGGACCTCTTGCAAAGGTGTGTAGGGTACCTTCCAGTCATTCCCCGTTTGAAGCGTTTATTTGCTAGCAAGAAGGAGACAAAGCTAATATGTTGGCACTCAGAGGGACGAAAGGAAGATGGAATGATGAGACACCCTGCCGATGCATGCCAATAGAGGACCATTAACAGAGAATTTTCTGATTTTGGTGAGGAGGTAAGGAACAAAAGGTTTGGTATGAGTACGGACGGAATCAATCTATTCGGTAACATGAGCAGCAGACACAGCACATGGCCCGTGTTTCTATGGATTTACAATCTTTCTCTATGGTTGTGCATAAAACGAAAGTATATACACCTATCTGTGCTCATTCAAGGGTCTAAGCAATCTGGAAATGATATTCATGTGTACATACAACTAATGAAAAAAGAACTAGAGACACTTTGGCACGAAGGGGTAGAGGTTTGGGACGCTGACAAAGAAGAGAACTTCTAGCTACGTGCATTGTTGTTCACAATTGTCAATGATTATCCTGTGTATGGAAACTCGGCCGGCCAGACTGTCAAATGGCACAAAGCATGTGTCACTTGCCAGGAAGAAACAGTGAGTCAGTTTTTAAAGAACTCAAAAAAATCGTCTACATGGGTCACCAAAGGTTGTTGGCCAAAAATGAGCCATGGAGGCAGTGCAAGGCACAGTTCAACGAAGAAGTTGAGAATCATGTAAAACCGACGGAAAAGATTGGGGAAGAAATATATGAGATTGTCAAATATATCGATATTATGCCTGGAAAAACACAAATGCTAAAACCAGGCATATGGAAAAGAAAACCGGTACTTTGGGACTTGCCTTACTGAAAGTTCTACATACCCGTCACAGCATAGATGTCATGCATGTCGAAACAAATGTTTGCGACAGCTTGATTGGTCTCTTACTCAATATGGCAGACAAGACAAATGATGGTGTGAAGACACAGCTTGACATGCAAGAAATGGGAATTAGACTAGAGCTGTGGTCACAACAGACAAAGACAAAGACAAAGAAGAGTGATGTGAAAGTCAAAATGGGCCTCCCCCTGCTTGCTACACTCTGAGCAAAGCCGACAAGCAGAAATTTTCCGAGTGCCTTTATGGGGTGAAAGTTCCTTCTGGTTACTTGGCGAACATAAATAAACTTATTTCCATGAAATACTTGAAATTAATTGGTATGAAGTCCCATGACTTCATGTGATGATGACACAGATACTACCCGTTGTAATAAGAGGTCTCATGGAGCCAGGCATCAGCGATACCATCACAAACTGTGTTGCTTTTTCAACACAATGTGTTATAAGTCAATCCACCCACAGCACCTATCGAGACTTAAGTTCGAGATTATTTTGACAATATGTCAAATGGAGATGTACTTTCCTCCAACATTTTTCGATATCATGCTACCTCAGGAAATACCAGCACTGACGAGCAAAAAACAGCAATCACTGACGCGTTTAGCGCCTGTCAGTAAGCTCCTATCAGTGGAAGTGCTACTTCCACTGACGGGCAGACGGCCCGTCAGTAGAGACAGATTTTCACTGACAGGTGGACCCGGCCTGTCAGTGAAAAGCCTTCTAGCGCTGGCTGCGCGGCATCCTGAGAGGACTTTCACTGACGAGCTTCCCGCCCGACAGCGGTAACTGTTTTCTCTGACAGGTACATAGCCTGTGCCCATAAGTGGAAGTATTATTCAGACATTTTTTAAACATATCTGAATAGACAATATTAAGCATACATAGCAATTAATATCAGAAATATTAAGCATATATAGCAATTAATATCACAAATATTAAGCATATATAGCAATTAATATCACAAATATTAAGTACATACAAGCTAGTTTACAACGAATTAAAACAACAAAGACATGAATTTATCAATGTTTATTTTCACTAGCCCTACTCTAGGTCTATGATGCTTGGCTAGTACTTGCATGGCGGCGGTAAGCGGGTAATTGGACTCTCGCGTAAAAATCACCGCTTGGCCAAATGACTTCGTTGTCGATAATGTACGCGACTTCTGGATGCGAGCAAAGTCCTTCCTCCAGTCGTACTTCTCGTTGGCCACATCGTGTATGAAATTATTGAATTGATCCTGGCTCCATTGCGGGTTATGGGATATGACGAATGCGTCTATGTGAGCGCAGACGTAGTACCCACATGTCACGCTACCTTCTGGCTATTGCCTGCAAGGGAAGTTGAATTTGTGGATCAACTTTTTGCTCTTGCATTCTGCTTCTCCCCCACGCAAGTTGTATTCCCAAAAGGTGGCTTCCAGAACTTCCTTAATTCCTGAGTAGTCCTGCTTGGCACTTCTTTGGGAATCAAAATAGTATATCATTCTTGAAGGCTTGTGGATGACAATGAGGATCCAGTGGTCACTGCGTAAAAGGTAACAAATGAATATAGACAGACGAGGATACGTGCTTAAGAAAAGCAAAATAGGCACGGTAGCAACTTACGGGGGGTTGTAGGGTAGGAGTACGTAGTCCTTGCCCTTATGGTATATCAATGACTGCAGGACGTAATTTATTAGGACCGATGTCGCTTCTAGTACATAGTAGTCTTTCATGATGACCGGATCCATTATTCCAAAAACGTAGTTAGGCAGACGCCTACACTCTTGGGCTTGGTGAAGTGACCACAGCCTGACGAGCATGGTGTCGAGCTGGAAGAGGTTGAACAACATAAAGATATCTTCAAAATTGATGTCAAAGGTGTCATGCTGTTTGTCCAAGGAGAAACCGTAATCTTTTGGCACCTGGACCTTAAAATGTAGTTCATATTCATCCCGCTTCCGTGACATCATCATAATTGTGTCATGCAGCAGTTTTGTCTGTACGGGCAACCTCTCCACCTCATCATCTGGGAGCAAGGGCTCATCTGCATCGTACACTATTCGTCGAGGCTTCTTGATAGTTTCAGCAGATGTCTGGAAGGATAAGGCTTTTTTCTTGCTTTCCTTGCTTGCCTCCTTCACAGCGGTGCCGCCCCGTTTGTGTATTCTTTTTCTTTTCCTCTCCGGCTCTGGAGAGGAGGCCCTCTTGCCTCCCGTCAACACTTCACGCATTGCGGCATTGGGTGTGTTTGGAGATAAGACCTTCTTTCCTACTAGCTTCGGGTCATGGTGATGCTTGGAGAGCCTTTCACGGGCGGCGAGTCCATCTTGGGTTGCTCTTTCTCCTGGGACGGAAGGATCGGCGTGTGTTGCTGCTCGGCAAGATCGTCGTCCTGATCATTAAACGAAACAGGCATAGTGCACAGGCCGAGCAGAGATGGGTTGGCTCCGGTTGATGGAGAGGGGATGGTTGATGTACTAGGAGAGGACACCCCGGAGATAATTATCTTATTCTTCGGCCACAAGATGTAGTACCCCTTGCAGTCTCCTAGCTTTGTGACATCCTCTTCAAGGGCGACAGGGACTGCGACGTCATTGAACTCGGCGACGACGTGGTCCATCTGCGCCCTCATCATGTGGGAAGGTATAGCAGCGTTGTGACATGTCACGCCCCCTACTGTTGGGAAGAATAGGCTGCGTGCAACCGTCTTCTTCACGCCGGGCAAAGGGATAGTGAGCTAGCATTTCGTGGGGCTCTGCATAATAAACAATGTGTCATACCCATTGTTATCTGCATAGTGCTGTGAATTAGAGACCTCATACAAGTGATTCATGGTGGCGATGAAGCTTACAGTGATGTCGTCGATGGGATTTGGTGACTCAGGGGCGACGTCGGAGGCTGAGGCACAGCTACTCCATCCAGAAGGATATGAGCTCTAATGTCCATTAGGATGCAAAGGTGTACGAGTTGCATCGCGGGCGTCGTAGCCTCTAGACTCTAAAAATTGTTGCGCCGCCTGCTTGCCAGCCTTCTGGGCTGCCCTTATCATCTCTTGCATAAGAGATGTTTGCCTTCCTCTCCTCCTCTGGCGGGCAGCCTCACGGTCTTGAGGAAAGATTTCGTCCCAGATAGCGCCGCTCCCGATCCCTCGGACATGCCCTGTCTTCTCCCTTGTTCCTAGAGCCTTTGAGAGATGGTCTTCCCACCTCTCACTCTGGACGGAGTCCTAGGAGCTTGCAGCCTACTGGGACAGCTGCCTCTACAAGGAAACGGCACAAGGTAGGGGCCGTTAGCGTATTTGAAGCATAATAGTATATTTCAAGATGACATTGGGTTTGGATTATACGTTCAGAAACCGCCTGAAGCTCCGGGTCTGTGATAATTGGTGACCCAGTAGCTGGGTCAGGAACTATGTGCGCCCTCATCCAAATCTGGGCGCGTTCCTGCTCGATATCAGTGAAAGGAATCGGTTTGCCAGCCGCTATTAGCGCGGCGTCCTCTTTGGCCCAGATCGGTCTCTTGCCTGCAACACCTCGGCTGCCAAGGTTGTGGGGGAATTTATTCTTCACGCGCAGCTCCTTCCCCCGGCAACCCTTCTCCTTGAATGCGTCACTCTTCTTGTCAGCAACAAACTCCGTCCAGTGTTCGAGTTCTACCTTTGGCCATTTAGTTTTAATTTCAGTTTCAAAATCGGCATCTAGCAGCTTTGTTGCTTCATATCGCCATGTCCTTAGAGCAGCACACATGATGCTGTCGGCTTTCTTTTGCACTCTTTCCCACAGCTTGTCAAATAGGACCTTTTTCTCGGTGTCAGTCATTTTTTGAAGTCCCGGCATGCGATCCTGACATGCTCACGGACAATGCACCCATAGGTGTTGCTGAACGACCTCGCAGCCTTCTCGGGACTTGAAGGAACACTTGTTATGCCGACTCGAGTGACGATGAATGTCTCGTTCGTCAGCTGGTTGCCTCCTCTAGGGTTGTATCGTCTCTTCAGCTTCGATGGTGCTGCTGACGATGGATCAGTCGCCTCCTGTTGTTCCGATCCCAACTCCCTAGACCGAGAATCATCAGATGAGCTAGACGCACTCTCTTCATCTCACACCGAGGGAGGTGCAGGTGCTGAAGGTACATTGGCCGGCTCGACGGCAGGTTCACTGGCGGGCTCGGGGGCGTCAATCGGGGCCGGGACGTCTAGGGGCGCCGCCCTGTCATCATCTACGCAGGCTAGTTCCCGGGTTGGCGATGAGTCCATTTCCGATTAAGAAACTTAAAAAATGTAAACCATGTATCAGAACAAGTAACTACAAATAAAAACAATGTGTTGTTCTGTTTCAGAACAGTCATGAAGCGAAGCAAGAAATATAAATTATTTATTTTAGTGGAGCGAAGGGGAAACGTTGAACTCTTATTAACATCTAGACCAAATTATATGCATATAATACACAGTATATGAACTTCGGCAATATAGCATGGAAGAAGGATCATGTTCCTGAACACCCGAGCGAATTAGTTCTAATTCCATTAACACTAAGAATGTATCTACCTTATAGTTTAATGATATTAGTGCAGAAATCCTCATTTCTTAGTTGTAAATACAGCATGCAAGCACTGACTTTACACTTACAAAATAGCATAAACAATTCAATGATTAATTTAAATAGAATAAACTGTTCAATGATTAATTTAAGTTCCATAAAACTCCAATTGTGTGGTACCATCACACAAGTCCAATCGTAAGGTAACATCATAAAAGTACAATCGTGCAGTAACATCATAAAAGTCCAATTGTGCGGCAACATCAGGGCCTAGACGTTTGACAAGAAAATTTGAATCTTTCTTCAGTCTTCACCAACTCCTACCATGAGTACAGAGAATAGACTAAATCAACTATGAGTTTTTTTACCGAGGAAATCAACTATGAGTTATCAAATCTAGATAAACCAATGCCAAGTCTAATGAAAATTTTGTAGTTAAGAAAAATCCTTCATTTGATTTGACAAGCCAGTTGACTGATTCCACATTTTTATTTTTCAGCTGTTAGTTTCTTCTTTGGAATGGATAGCAGGAGCTCTACCCATTCATTAGAGAGAGTAGAGCTCACCAAGTGCAACACTAGTTGTCAGTGTCAGAATATCATCATTGCCCTAAGTCAATTACCAACTTAGTAAGGAAGCTTTAGTTTTAGTTGATGGAAAATATATCATATTTTGCTTCTAGAATTTGATTAAATTCACTGAACGACCAAGAGTCTGCACAGTCCACAACTAGAGGATTTGAATTTCTTCAAGATCAAGTTGAGGTTCATGAGTAAATTAGATACTTGAGGATTCCTTGTTCACGAAAACAGAACCTTGTTCACTCATTCGCAAAACGGAAAAGAAATGGTGAATCAAACGAAACAGGCACGAAACAGCACAGACACGATTTTCTCCCAATTCTAGGTGCAAATAGAATGTAGGTGCATCAGGTGTTGGTCTCCCTATTGCAAGTAAACATCGAATGGAAGCAACTCGAGCATGAGTCAGCTAGACCAACCTAATTGACATCGTCGGCGGGGTAGAACTTGGGCCCGGCAGAGGCAGCGGGCTTCTCGGCCTTGGGGAAGGAGCGGCGGATGCGGACGGGGGCTCGAGCGGCGAGGCTGGGGCTCGGGCGCGGAGGACGGGAGGAGGACGGGCGGTGACAGAGGACGGGCTCGGGAGCTGGAGGGGGGCAGTAGAGGACGGGCGGCGGCGGAGGACGGGCCCAGGAGGAGGACGGTGGCAGCAGAGGACGGGGGGGAGGACAAAGGAGCGGCGACGGCGCGGACGGGGGCTCGGGCGGCGGCGCGGCAGCCTGGCGGCGGGGCTAGGGTTGTTTCGCTGCTGGTTCAAATGAACGCGTGAGAACCTGATTGAAATTTCGCCAAGTCCCCGTTATGTAGTGTAACATAACCACTGACGGGCACATAGTAAGCGACCGTCAGTGGATGTCCTCTGTCCATCACTGACGGGCGACAACAAGGACCCCGTCAGTGAAAGTTCAGTACCACTGACGGGTCCGATGTCATGGCCCGTCAGTGAAAGTTCAGTACCACTGACGGGCCCGGTGTCATGGCCCATCAATGGAGGTGTTTTAGGGTTTGAGACTTAGAGCCTGATTTCCGAGTTTGCGGAGTTTTGTGGAGTGAAAATAGAGGCTGATTTTAGGGTTTGCGGAGTGGACTTAGGGGCTGATTTTAGGGTTCACAGAGCAGACTTAGAGCATACATGCAACACATGCACATGCCTATTTCACCAAGTCCCAAACATAACCATTCAATTCATCAAAATGATATTATTACACATTGAGATTTGTTCTGAATTGATCGAAAAGCTAGGTTTCGTCATCTTCGACACGCTTCTCAATAGTAGTTTTGACCTTCTTGCTGGTATACGTCAGTCCTTCGGCGTAACTGCGTCTTATGTATAGACACGCATCCTGAGTACCTTTGTGCCTTTTGCTTGTTCGATCATCAACATCTTCTTCTTCTGTGTCCGGATCGTCGAATTGGTCGTAGTCCTCTTCATCAACTACACCATCGACTCCGACAATACTCCTTTTCCCTTTCCTCACGACAACGCGCTTCTTATTCTTTGGGTCGGTTATGTAGAAGACTTGGGCGAGTTGTCTGGCTACCCATGGCTCATCTTTGGGACTGATTGATTTGACTTATCGTGACTCCATAGGGACCAGTGGAGGTATAACCATGGTACTGGTGTTCATATCTTCGATTCTGACGTCTTTCGCCCATCTGACACGAAACATGGGGATCTTGGTCACGGTGTAGTCAAGTTCTCATATCTCTTCGATCACGTCGTAGTACCTATACTTCTTGCCCTGATGACCAGTTCTAGACTCCTGCGTTACATCGCAGTTCTGGTACGTACTGCGCCGGTTTTGAGCCTCCGTACAGAATGTGTATCCGTTGATATCATACGATTGCCATGTCACGACTTTGCTATCAGGTTCTTGTGACAACATTCAGACGGTTTCTTCTTCTCTATTTATCGGCTCCCTTTCATACCAGTAGTCCTTTAGCCACCCCGAGAACTTTGCGTTATGCTTTTTCGTGAGCGCAACTGTGCCCTTTTTTGGATTCGCTTCGCGCAACTATCTTATGTGGATCTGAATATAAGGCTGTACCACAAACAAGTGTTGCAACACCACGAAATGTGCTCTGTTGTAGTCATCTGATCTTTCCGATCGATACACATGTAAATTTTTATGCCCAATTGCACCTTTACTGTCGAGCCTGCCTGTGTGCCACGAAACTGGAACACCTATAGGTTTTTGATCACGCGTGTAATCCGTGCAGAACTCGACGCCCTCTTCAGTAGCATAGCCTTAGATGATGCTACCTTCCGGATGCGCTCTGTTACGAACGTAGCGCTTGATAACCCCATTGTACCTTTCAAACGGGTACATGTTGTGTAAAAACACAGGACCAAGGTCCAGTATCTCCGGGACGACATGGATCATGAGATGTACCATGACATCGAAGAATGTTGCGGGGAAATACATCTCAAGTTCGCATAGTATGACAATGATCTCAGCCTTCAATTTCAGGCAGCGTTGCACCGTGATTGACTTCTGACAGATAGTGTTGAAGAAGTTACAAAGATCCGTGATAGTCTTGTGGACACCTGGCTTCATGATACCTCTAATTGCAACAGGCAGTATCTGTGTGATCATCACATCGCAGTCATGAGACTTCATGCCAATCAGTCGGTGAGTCTTCATGTCAATAAGTTTTCGGATGTTTGCCGAGTAACCCGAAGAAACTTTGACACCATAGAGGCATTCACAAAAGCTATGGAGCTCGTCTTGACTCAAAGTGTAGCAAGCAGCAGGATAGTTGGTCTTGACTCTAATACCATTCTTCCCCGTCTTGGTCGTTTCTCTGGTTGCCCACAGCTCATGTCTTATATTCATGTGTTGCATGTCTACTCGTGCCTTCGGTCCATCTTTTGTCTTGTCCGGAATGTTGAGCAAGAGACCAAGCAAGCTGTCGCAGACATTTTTTTTCAACATGCAATACATCTATGCTGTGACGTGTGTCTAGGTGAGGCCAGTAAGGCAATTCCCAAAAAATAGATTTCCTTTTCCAGACGCCCTTTACCGGCGGTTGTTTCTTTTCTTTTCCTAGCTCAACTTCATCCATTTCATTCAAGAGATCATAGATTTCTTGTCCAGTCTTCTCGCAAGGCTTTGGATGGATTTCTTTTATTCCGTCGAACCTTTCCGTGTCCTCTCTCCATGGGTCATTCATGGTCAGCCACCTTCGGTGGCCCATGAACATGATTTTTCTAGAGCCCTCTAAGAAAACACTTGTGGTTTCTTCCATGCACTTAACACATGCTTCGTATCCTTTGGTACACTGACACGCGTTGTTCCCGTATGCGGGATAATCTTGCACCGTTGTGAACAACAGGCCTTTCAGAGTGAAGAACTCTTCTTTGTCCGCGTCCCTGACCTGAGCCCCTTCTTCCCATAGCGTAGCTATTTCGTCCTTCAGTAGTTGTTGATACACGTTAAGATCCATTTTAGGTTGTTTTGGCCCTTGAATGAGAATAGATAGGTGCATGTACTTCCGCTTCATGCACAACCGTTGAGGGAGGTTATAGATCCAAAGAACCACGGGCCATGTGCTGTGTCTACTGCTCATGTTGCCGAATGGATTTATTCCGTCCGTACTCATACCAAACCTGATATTCCTTGGATCACTACCGAAATCTGGGTATTCGGCATCGATTGCTCTCCACTGACAAGCATCAGCTGGGTGTCCCAACACCCCGTCCTTTCTTCGCCCCTCTTCGTGCCAACGCATCAGCTTTGCCTCCTTCTTGTTACCGAATAAACGCTTCAAACGGGGAAGGACTGGAAGGTACCATACAACCTTTGCAGAGGCACCACTCATCACTTCTTCCTCATCATCGCCTTGGTTTCTGCCCCACTTATATCGAGATGTGTTGCACATCGGGCATTTGTGCAGCTCTTTATACTCTTTGCGATAAATAATGCAGTCATTCCGACAAGCATGGAGTCTCTCTACATCCAATCCAAGGGGGCAAACCACCTCTTGGCTTACTCGGTGCTCGTAGGCAACATGTTCTCCTTTGGAAAAACCATCCCAAGGTAAGCCAGTGTCTCATCGAAGCTTGCGTCCAGATAGTTGTGGGCTGTCTTGATCCTTAGAAGTTCTAGCATGACTGATAGACGCATGTGCTCAGGATCGCAACTGCGATACAGTGATTTTGTCAAGTCTTCCATCAGTTTCGCAAACTTTACAACCTCTCTTTCATCCTCGGGGTCTTCGACAACCTGGTCCGCCATGTGACTGTCCCTCAACATTTTAGCCAAATTGTTTCCCGCCTCTCCCGTCAAGTCATCCCTACATTCAGAAATATGATCTTCATCTTCTTCTGCGTCTTCATGTATGTCCTCTTCTTCTAAACATTTAGGAATAGCTAAAATTTTCGCCTCCTCATCGTGACTTCTCCAACGTGTATAACCTTCCATGAAACCTTGAGTCAACAAGTGTAGCTGCAACATGCCTCTCTCCCTAAACATTATCGTGTTCTTGCATACACAACACGGACAACACATCCTTTTCGCACCCTTTTTCTCCCTATCTTCCTCGGCCACATCTAGAAACTTATTCAAAGTATCGACGAAACTCTGTGTGCCCTTTCGCCGTACATCTAACTTCGATCCATCGATCCCTACAACAACAAACTAAATGATTATAGTCCAAATTAAGAAAATAATCACAAAATTAATTCTCTTCTTTCATGTATTACATCGTACCAAAGAGAGCTCGCTAGCACCATCAAGGAGCGGACTCGAGAGCCTTCTGAATAGTAAGGAGATAGAGGAGGGGAGAAGGAAAGAGAGGGGAAAATAAGTGGAGAGGAGGAGGGAGGGTTAAAAGAGATCTAGATCTAGATTGTATATCTAGGAGGAGGAGGGAGGGAGGAGGGGAGGGGGAAGAGAGGGAAAGGGGTGGAGAGGAGGAGGGAGAGGATTAAGAGAGATCTAGATCTAGATTGTAGTATATCTAGAAGGAGGAGGGAGGGAGGGGGAGGATGGGGAGAAGGAAGGAGAGGACCAGCATGGCTGCCGCATAGTCGTGGGGGGCGCTAGCAGCTGGCCGTGTGAGGCGTGCGAGCTCACCGCCAACTGTGGGCGCCTCCACTGTTTTATGTGCAGAATTATCACTGACAGACAAACAATGGACCCGTCAGTGGAGATCTGATTTTTACTGACGGGCACGGGAGGTGCGCCCATCAGTGAAGGTTGTCCGTCAGTGGAGATGCCAAGTTGCGCCTCTCATCCCACTTTTACTGACGGGCGGATATTGTGCCCGTCAGTTGACGTTGGCTGCCTCACCTTGTGCATCACTACTACTGACGGGCACGAGCTCGCCTGTTAGTGTTGCCTTTAATCAGCGATGGGCCTCCTCGTGCCCGTCGATGATGATCATGTAGCAGAAGTGTTCTCTGAGGTAGATCATGGTACACCTCATGATCCATATTGTAAAGAGATACAGGAGCTAGGTCCCATATTCCTAGATAGTATGTACCCATTCGAGAGGTACATATGGATTCTGAAGCTCTATGTTTGTAACAGATATCGGCTGAAAGGGAGCATTCATCCAAGGCTATGCTGCAGAAGAGGTCGTAGAGTTCTGCGTTGATTACATGGCTAAACACCAACCTATAGGTTTGCCTCGTTCTCAGCACACGGGTAGGCTTTTTGGTGTCGAGACACTAGGAATGAAAGATTACTAGCCTACTAATTGGACTGACTTCAACAGAGTCCACATCACAGTCTTGGAACACATGTCCATGGTTAGCCCTTATATCGAGATGCACCTGAAGCTTTTACACGAATATAATCCGACCAAAAGGCCATTTTAGATCACGAACATGCACAATAGCTAGTTCAGCCAGTGGTTGAAGGCTCGTAAGTATGGGAAAACCCCAGAAACTAAAGAAGAAAGTGTCGTCAAATGGTTGTCAAGAGAACATGTGACCAACATTGTTACATGGCAAGGGTACGAGATCAATGGATACACATTCTATAAGGAGGCTCGAGACCGGAAAAGCACGTACTAGAGTAGCAGGGTAAATTTGGAAGCTAAAAGTAGCCACGATGGACCTAAGTGCGGGTACTATGGCGTGATCGAAGAGATTTGGAAACTCGACAACTGTACCACCAAGATCCCCATGTTTCGTTGCCGATGGGTGCATCTCAAAGATGTACACATCAGGGATCACAACTTCACTACGGTAAATCTATAGAGAATTGAGTCCAAAGAAGAGCCATTCATCTTAGCTAAACAGGTTGCCCAAGTCTTCTACATACTCGACCTATTAAATAGGAAGCATCATGTTGTGTGGAACGAAAAAAGGAGTACTATTGGAGTCGATGGCGTAGTGGATGAAGATGATTACGACCAATTTGATGATTAAAAACCAATGAGGAAGATGAAGGAGAAAAGAAAAACAAGGGACCAATTGATGATTATGCGCGTCCCTACATACGTAAAGTTCATAACGAAGGACTGACATTTGAAGAGAAAAGGCTAGTCGATGATGACGATGACACTGCCAACCATGTCGAAACCTAGTTGCAATTTGCTAAGATATTGTAATTTATTGGATAATCTGATGAATTAATTGTTGTGTACTCCGCAGTTTGTACAATATAACATGTGAAATACTCTGATAACTGAAGTGTAGTTCTGAAACACTAAAGTGTAGATAGCAGTTGTGGAACTGAAAATGAACACTGGAGATCGGTTTTGAAAACATTAGCACTGACAGGCAGCTATTACTGACCGGTCAGTGCAGAATTACCACTGACGGGCGTCGAGGTGTCACCCGTTAGTGGTAACATTACAGAACTGACGGGCTAGCAATATTGCCCGTCGGTGATGAATTTTCCTTTATATCCCAGGTGCGGGAGTTGAAACTTTTCGTGCCCGCGGGTCAAAAACCCTAAGTAGACCAGCAGCGGCGCCGCATCAACTCCTCTCCCGAGGGGCTGCCACCGCCGCCTTCACTGGACCTCCTTCAACATCGCATCGCTGCCCTCCTTCAACACCGCATCGCCTTCTCTATCAGACGTCCTTCAGCGCCCTGATGGAGGACGAAGCCCAAGAAACTACCCCAAGATCCAGTACCCCAATGCCCATGGCGCTGCCATAAGCTCCGACGATGCCGCCCCAAGCTCTGCCCCCCATCTCCACCTGAGTTCGTGACCTCCACCCTCCTCTCCTCTTTTCCCTCTTTTCCCCAAGCTCTACGCATGTCATCACCGAGGTTGACCAAAATAAAAGTGTCTGAAAGAGCATCTAGGCCCCCAAGTTGGTTTTGTTGGTTAATGGCAACTCAAACTGGAATCTAACGTTTACATTGAGTGTAGGCAGGTTAGTAGGTTCCAGGAAGAAGGGTCATCAGGGAAAGGATGGCCACCAAAAAGGTACAAGGGTGGTTTCCAGGACTAAGGAATGGCTGTGCTAGGCAGCTGTGCCACAGCTGTAAAGAAGTCGGTGCTGTGCAAGGAGTTGCAAGCAAGGTGATGGTGGCTTGATGCGTCAAGGGTCGTGACTGCAGTTGGTGGGCAGGTAAAGCCTAGATTTGCTAGTTTCTTTGAGTCCATAGGAAAACCCGTACTATCAAAAGGGATGATGCAGTAATGATCTGTGGAGGTTCTAATTGCTCAATGCTCAGGATGTTGGACAGTGGCACTAATGCTTTGAGGTTAGTGGCCCTGTGTTAACAGTTTTGCACAAGTGTGAAACTAGTTTTGTTCTTGCACTCTACAGTGCTAGCAATAGAAAACCCTAGGGGTTAGAGTCACCGGTGTGACACAGCTGTGTCACAAGTGGTCTAGTGCTCTGTGACTCAGGTACATCTCTATACCAGGGGAGAGCTTGTAAACGCTAAGGAATCTGCGCTGCGATGGCTTGTCTGCTGAGTCGAAGGGCTATCGGAGGTTCTCTCCTTATTAGGTTTCAGAGAGTGTTGTGCACTGAGGGCATGTCATGTGCCAGGACCAGACTGAGTAGTGCTGCTATGTCAGTTAAGGGTTCACCTGTGTCAGCCTCCGGTGACACAGGTGTCGGTCTGCCCGAGCCGGTTATAGGTTGGGCGTAGTGTGTAGCTGTGTCACCGGTGGTTCACTTAATCCTTCGTGGCAACAGTGTAACGGTCGAGTTCCTGCGAACCCTATATATAGGGGACCAGGGGAGGTCTTCGACCTCAACCAACCAACCTTTGCCAATCCAGTGAATCATATTCAACCATTGCAAAGCCTCTTCCCACCAAACAAAAGCCAAAGTTTCCTAAGTGTCAGTTCGGGAGAGTTAGAGTTCTTGAGCAAAGAGCATTGGTTCCTCCAAAAGTTGTTGCTGCTGAATCTATTACTCTTGGAGTGTCTACTCCTAGACGGGCGTAGGAGTCGCTGGTATCACCCAAGCTTGTGTGGGCTGAACTAGACGTTTGTGAAGGTGAATCGAAGTCTACCTGCTGCAAGCTAAAGGACTTCCACAAGCAAAGGAAGAGGCCTGAACATCAGGTACTCGGAGAACAAGCATGATTAGGTGCTGGTGATCTCTTCGGAGTAGCCTCTCTAACGGAGACGTACCATTCTGTGAAGAGCTGGGAACTTCGGTGAAAAACACACTATCTCCTTGAGTACTTTCCTGTATTGTCTTTAGCTTCCTGCTTGCTTGCTTGCTTGTGAGATCTTAGACTTACTCTGTTCATCTGTTATAGATCTCCTTCATAGTGGCAATATATCTTATCTCACACCTGAGTCAGTTACCTGTTACACAGGCACATTGATTGCTCATCATTTACTAAGTCCTTAGAACACCTGTGTTAGGCACCTGTGTGATAGCTGCATGCTAATTTACACATCATCTGTTGCCTGTGTCGCTCACCTATCACATAGCTAGCTAACCCTAGTTCCTGTTTAAGGCTTAACCTGTTCAATCCTGTTAAAAGAAGTAATTTTTGTTAGTCTCCTATTCACCCCACCTCTAGTCGGCACCTTCGATCCTTTCAATTGGTATCAGAGCAGGTTGCTCTTTGATTTGGCCTAACAGCCAGAGTAAAGGATGTCAGGCTATCAGGGTAAAATACCTGTTTTCAATGGAACTAATTATGCCTTCTAGAAAAGAAAGATGTAAATGCATCTTATCTCAATTGATCCATATGTGTGGAAAGTTGTTTATACAGGCTACAGGTTGGCAGACCCCAGCTGCTCTTAGCATAAACGCAAGAGAAACATTCAGAACAATGCTAAGGCTGCCACTGCTATATTTATGGGTTTGCAAGAGCATGACTTCAACAGGATCAGCACCATGGAATCTGCTAAGGATATCTGGGACACCTTAGAGCAGATCCATGAAGGTAGTGACACTCTAAAGAAGTCAAAGAGGAGCCTTCTGGAATCAAAGCTGGAGAGGTTTGAGCTCGAGCATGGTGAAGACATCAATTCTCTATTTTCAAGACTCACCATTATCACCAACCAGCTGAAGGCCCTAGGTTCCAACCGAGTGGAAGATGAAGACGTGATCAAGAAGTTCTTGTTCGTGCTTCCAAAAGCCTACAGAACACTTGTTCTCATGCTGAAGGAAAAAGATGGGTTTGAGCAAATGAAGCCCACAGAAGTGTTAGGAAGGATCCTAACACATGAGATGGAGCTTAAGCAAGAAGGCAAGCAAAGCTCCTCTCCAGCTATCAAGAAAAATATTGCCTTGAAGACTATTGCTTCAACATCACAGATTGAGAGTGATAGCAGTGAAGAACTTGATGAGGAGATGACCAGCGGAGAAGAGAGTGAACTCATCCTTCTCACAAGGAACTTCAGGAAGTTTTACAAGAAGAAGAAGCGGCTTGGATCAGGTGACAGACTCAGAGAGAAGAAGCTGTCAAAAGATAACAAGTGCTTCGAGCGTGGCAAGGAAGGCCACTTTGCTGCTGATTGTCCAACCAAGAGGAAGGACAACAGCCAGTACAGAAAGAAGAAGGACTTTCATGGGAAGAAGAAGACCTTCAATAGCAAGCATCCAACCTACTCTAAAAATAAAGCCACTGCCAAAGCTTATGTTGCACAGGCTTGGATATCTGAGGATTCGAGCTCAGAAGAAGAGTCAGAGGATGAAGATCAAGTTGCTAGGATCGCCATCAGCGTGGCTGATATACCCAGCTGTGACACAGCCAGGTCACACAGCTCCGAGTTCAGTGCTGAAGCTGATCAACTTCCATCCACTTCTGCCCCTTTGTGTTTCATGGCCAAAGGTTCAAAGGTACTTACTGAGGATGACTTTCCTGATTATGCTGAACTAATGGGCATTCTTGAAAGAACAAATAAAGCTTATGGCAAGGAGAGGAAGGAAAACATCTCTTTAAGAGATAAACTCAGGGAGCTGAGTGAATCATATGATGAGGTTACAGATGACAGAGAAAACCTCAGACTAGACCAGGAAAACCTGGAGATAGCTCATGAGAAGCTCAAGGTAGCTCATGAGCTTCTGATTAAGGAGCATGAGGAGTTCAAGGCAAAGCATTCTATGTGCACTGATATTTCTTCTATATCTACTGATGCATCTTTACCTACTCATGCTGCTATTGAATCATGCTTAAACTGTGCTAGTCGCATAAATATTCTAACTTCCACAGGTTGTGTAGTTGATGACTCAAAAGAGGCTTCAACCTCTGTTATTGCTAACTCTGTGGATGCAGATGAGCACAACAAGCTCAAGGAAGAGCTGGAAGAGCTTAAAAGGCTCATGAGAAAAGGCCTATGCACTGTCAATATTGGCATGCAAAATTATCAGCTCATCAGAGCTGAAATGCTCAGAAAGAATGATGGCCGAAAAGGCCTGGGTTACAATCCTTCTGCTAATAAGGATAAACTACCTGCTGTTACTAATTTTAATCTTGCAGAAAAATTTGTGAGACAGGCAGAAAAAAATGACAACAAACCTGTTGGTCACATACAGAGAGATAGGAAGATGGTAAACATTCCATCCAATCCATCATATGTCTTGCAGAAGGACAGAAAAGGGAAGATTGTGGCTAAGTATATAGGTCGCAGGCACTTGGCAAAGTGGTTGCCAGCCATCTGGGTTCCAAAGGTGACAGTCACCTGTGCCACCGGTGTCTTACACAGCTGTGTACCCACCAATGTCACCGGTAACACACGCAGCCAACTAACCTCTCTGTCTAAGTTTGCAGGTGATAGTAAGCCTAAGAGAATGCATGGCATATCATCTGTTGCTCAGGCTATCAACTATAGAAATAGATCTTCTAACTCATTAACTGATATTTCTGCATATGGTAAAACTGCTAAGGGAACCAAACGAGTTTGGGTCCCTAAACCCCATAACTAATCTTGCAGGATACTGCCTCCAGTGGAATTGACTGGGTTGTGGACAGTGGATGTACACAACATATGACAGGAGGCAGAGAGGAGTTTGTAGAAATCACACATGAAAATCTTCCAAGTAAACATGTGATCTATGCAGATAACTCCAAGGGAAAGGTAAATGGCATTGGTAAAGTTGTCATATCTGAACATCACTCTTTATCCAATGTAATGCTTGTAGATCAGATAGGCTATAGTCTTATGTCTGTGTCACAGCTGTGTGACACAGGTATAAAAGTCACGTTCTATCCTGATGAGGTTATAGCTTCCAAACTATCTGATGATTCTCAAGTGTTCAAAGGATGCAGGTCTGGAAAACTATACACAGTAAACTTCAATGAACAGCCTGCTACAGCTCCATGGTGTCTAATGGCTAAGACCAGTTTTTGCTGGCTGTGGCACAGGGGGCTAGGACATGCAAGGATGAAGCTTCTCAACAAACTAAGCAAACATGACTATGTCATTGGCTTAGAAAAGGTGAAGTTTGAGAAGGACAAGCCCTGCAATTCATGTCAAGCCGGCAAACAAGTTGGAGCTGCCCATCGTCCCAAGAATGTTATGACCACCACCAAATCTTTTGAGCTCATACACATTAACCTGTTCGGTCCTACTACATATGAGAGCTTGGGAGGTAACAAGTATGGATTTGTCATTGTAGATGATTTTTCTCGATATACTTCTTTTTGAAGGAGAAGACACAGGTTTACAAGAAGTTCAAGCATCTCATTGTAAGAGTACAAAATGAATGGAAGGTATACCTTGTCAAGGTCAGGAGTGACAACGGGACTGAGTTTAAGAACTCCAAGGTGGAAACATTTCTGGACAAGCATGGAATCAAGCATGAACTATCAAGTCCATATGCTCCACAGCAAAATGGAGTAGTGAAAAGGAAGAACATAACCCTGATAGAGATGGCAATGACACTGCTAGATGAGTACAAGACTTCACCAAGATTTTGGGCTGAAGCTATCAACACTGCCTGCCACTCCATCAATAGGATATATCTACATCCACTACTCAAGAAGACTCTTTATGAGCTGCTCACCAACACCAAGCCAAATGTCTCATACTTCAGAGTATTCGGGTTGTAAGTGCTACATTCTTAGGAAGGGCAAACGCCTCACTAAGCTTGAAGCTAAATCTGATGTTGGTATATTCCTTGGTTATTCCACTAACTCCCATGCCTATAGAGTTTTTAACACCTCCACAAAGGTTGTTGAAGAATCTATAGATGTGGACTTTGATGAGTCTTATGGCTCCCAAGGAGAGCAAGTTACTAATGATGTAGGGAGTAAGGACATTCAAAAGAAGTCTACTGGTGAGATCAGACCCACTCACCAAAAGATCAAGAACCACTCTCTCCATCACCGGATGAAGACACTGGAGATGAAGACATCGAGCTTGAGTACAACCTAGCCAATGAACTCCTGGATGCAGAGTACCTGTCTCAGCCAGCTGTGTCACAGGCAACACCATCAGCTGTAACACCGGCGATTGACCCCGAACCCCTTGTGATCAGCAGGCTGTAGAAGGATCACCCTGTAGACCAAATCATCGGTGCCATTAATAGGGGAGTGACTACTCGTTCTCGAATAGCTAATTTTTGTGAACATTACTCTTTTGTTTCTAGTGTTGAACCCAGGAACATTAAGGAAGCTCTCATGGATGCTGATTGAATAAATGCTATGCATGAAGAGCTGAGTCAATTGAGAGAAATCAAGTGTGGTCCCTAGTGGAAAGACCCAATGATCATAATGTGATTGGAACAAAATGGGTCTTCAGGAACAAACAAGATACAAATGGACAAGTGGTAAGGAACAAAGCCAGACTTGTGGCTCAAGGGTTTACACAAGTGGAGGGTCTGGACTTTGGAGAAACTTTTGCTCTAGTTGCAAGACTTGAAGCCATCAGGATCCTCCTTGTTTATGCTGTTCATCATAATATCAAGCTTTATCAAATGGATGTAAAATTAGCCTTCCTGAATGGTAAACTCTCTGAACTTGTTTATGTTGAACAGCCACCTGGTTTTGAAGATGATAAGAAACCACACCATGTCTTTAAACTACACAAAGCACTCTATGGCTTAAAACAAGTACCTAGAGCATGGTATGACACATTGAAAGAAATTCTGATCAAGAATGGATTTAAAATGGGCTTAGTAGACACAACTCTATTCACTAAGAAAAATGGAAAGGATTTATTTGTGTGTCAAATATATATCGATGACGTAATATTTGGCAGTACTAACTGCTCCATGAGTGATGAGTTTAGCCAGATGATGACCAAAAGGTTTGAGATGTCTTTGGATGGAGAACTCAAGTACTTCCTAGGACTTCAAATCAAACAACTCAAGGAAGGTACATTCGTTTCACAAGAAAAGCTCACCAAGGACATCATCACCAAGTTTGGCATGAAGGATGCAAAGCCTATTCATACTCCCATGCAAACTAATGGCCATCTAGACTTAAACATCGAAGGTAAGTCTGCTGATCAGAATGAATTTAGATCTATGATAGGATCCTTGCTTTATTTGTGTGCATCTAGGCCAGATATAATGTTGAGTGTATGCATGTGTGCAAGATTCCAAGCTAACCCTAAGGACTGTCACAGAGTGGCAGTAAGAAGAATACTGAGATATTTGATTCAAACCTCAGGCTTTGGTCTTTGGTATCCTAAGGTGCAAATTTTGAGCTAGTCGGCTATTCTGATAGTGACTATCCAGGGTGTAAGGTTGATCGAAAAAGCACCTCAGGTACTTGTCAATTTCTAGGGCATTCCTTAGTGTCCTGGTCATCCAAGAAACAAAACTTAGTAGCCCTTTCCACTGCAAAAGCTGAGTATATAGCTGCTGGTAGTTGTTGTGCTCAGTTATTATAGATGAGGCAGACCTTGAAAGATTTCAGCATATCTTTTAATCAAGTACCCCTCTTCTATGATAATGAAAGTGCAATTAAGTTAACCAACAACTCAGTACACCACCAAAGATCCAAACCATTGAAGTGAGGCACCACTTCCTGAGAGATCATGTTGAGAAGGGAGATATACAGCTGTGCCATGTAAGGATTGAAAAATAATTAGCTGATATTTTGACCAAGCCCTTAGATGAGACTAGGTTCTATGCTCTGAGGAGTGAATTGAATATCATTGATGTCTCTAATCTTCAATAAAAAGGATTGGCTTGGTGTCTAGCTCTTATGTTTTGCCATTTATATGCCTTACATGCTCATCTGTATTGATCACCTGTGTCACAGGTGTATGTGTGATATGCATAGAGTAGAGATCTTCTTTTTCAGCTGTGTGTGCACATAAATGTGTACCTATTTTCAAAATCGACTCATGTCAGTTTTAGCTTTGCTTGATTGATTTTCTGGCAAACAGACATTGGGAAGATTGCATAAGGATCCCCTTATAGTGCCCATATGTTTGCTCTCTTATCAAATTCTCTCTGTCTTGGTGTTCTATGGATGAAATACTTATCACCTAAGCTATCCATCTGTGTCTCAGGTGAATGCTTTTGATTTCCGTAGGTTCTAGGGTATCTTGTCTACTCACCTGTGTCACAGGTCCTTCTGTCAGCTGTGACACAGCCACCTTATACCCCTTCGGCCTATATAAGGCGTCGATACGTTTTCCACAGAACTCACGTTCTACTTAAAACCCCAAACTTCTGCCTTGCGCCAAAACTCCAAGTTCTCAATGAAATCGATGTTTCCACCCCTTGAAATCTTTCGAAGCATTGAAGAAAGCTTTCTGAAGAGCTCCAGCATCAATTCATCCGCGCATTATCAATCTTTGCTCAAAGTAAGCTTCCGTCAGCCCTACTTTGTGCTTGTTCTTTCTTAGGGCTTATGATTTTTCTCTAAAGCCTAATCCATTAGCGCATTGTTAGATGCGAGGGTTGGTTTAGCTCCAGATAATCTTCCAGAACCTATCTTGCTCGAAATTAACCACCGAAAACTAATAAAACTCTAGATTTCTAAAATCTGTCGTCCGCCTCTGCACGTAGCTGTGTCACCGCTAGGGTCTCACCTGTCACACAGGCAAGTCTATTCAATAGGCTGAGACCTCGGTTTGTTACCAAGTCCCCACCTGTGTCTCCCATTCTCACACAGGTGTCTCACACAGCTACTATCTTTTGCATCTCAGGAACACCTCTTACCTATATTCTATCTTATCTATCTTGTTTCTACAGATGTCTTCAGATTCTGATAGAGCTAACAGTGGGTGTCGCGGGGATTTTGCGGCAATATACATTTCCAGTAGGATTTGGGGGAGCGCAAGTGGAAGATCTAAGCGGGTTCACCCAAGAGATTTTACCCAGGTTCAGGCCCTCCAATGGTGGAGGTAATACCCTACTCCTGCTGATTGTTACAGAAAGGTGGTGGTGGTTTCTTATCTAGAGGTTGAAGACGACGCGTAAGAGTCTAGCCAGCCCTTTACATGGGGCTCTTGCCTTGCCTTATATAGGTTTTACATATGCCGACTCAGCCAGTCGGCCGAGCTACTGTAACTGCGTACTTTAATTTGCGTCTTTATTCTGCATAACTCTCCGAGTAACGCCAGTCTTCACGCCAGCGAAACGCTTGCCTTGATGAGGTTGTAACGCCAGTCTTGATGACACCCGGACGTTGCTTCCGTGTGGGCTTCGCTTGGGCCTTCATCCGAGTGGGCCTCCGTGGGACTCCCTGAGCCTGTTGGGCCGACTCCCTGTGCTAGGCCTACCCGGAGAGGTTCCCCCCGTCAGTAGCCCCCGAGTGCTTCAAGGTCTCGACACGGATGCCGACTGGTGAGCAAGCTGCATATTCTCAAGTCGCTGGTGGAGAGACCTTGATGGACTCCCGCGATACCTAAAAAAGGTTAAATTTGTGCTAAGTGTGGGGAGTTCCGGTGATAGCCATGCTTTCCTACTGGGGAAGTCGGCTAGTGGCCTTCCGGGAGGCGTATCATAAATTCTGAGTGAACCCGAAATAGCGTCTAGGCTTGTCCGAGTGGATCGTTGCCAACTTGTGCCCGCAGGGGGGACGCCTTCGACCTTTAGCTTCGAAATCGAGTCCTCGAACTCCGGCATTGAGTCCCGAACCAGAAAACAATTTTACGCCGCTGTGGCGTCTGGTTCTGAATCAGGGACCATCTTGTGCCGCTGTGGATGCCGGGTTCGTCCTTAGCTTGGGTGTTGCCGAGTGACCTGCAAAATCCTGCTGAGTTGGTCATCGATACCCCTTTTTTGCAGATCTGATCTGCTTTCGAGTGGTGCAATTGGTATGCCTCGAAATTATTTGGTGAAGTCAGCACAGCTCGTGACGTGACTCAGTGAGCCGAGCCGACTTCAAGCTGACTCGGCATCCGAATGTAATTCGACCCGATCGAGCTGAACCCGGTCGAAGCCGGCTTGTGGTCACACGGAGCCGTCTTGACTGCACACGATGTCGCTTCGGCATTTAATGCGCGCAGTCAGTTGGACAGAGCGCCTGCGGCGCTGCAGCGTGATGATTTCACCTCGAGTCCCGCACGAGGCGTGCGCGAGAAATCCGCTGCTGCTGCGGCGACTTCGTGGGGCGTCTGAAGCGATGGTTTGTTATGATTGCGCCTCGAATCACGCATGCGGAGCGCGCGGGTTGGCTCCTGACGTAATGCTCGCCGACCGGAACACCTGGGATGACGGGTCATGGTGAAAAAGGCGCCCCGAATCCCGCGAGATCGCGTGCGTGGGATGACGGTTGCCGTGGCGGTTTGCCGCCACATGTGGTGCACGACTGTCGACGGTTCGCCTCCCTCCTCTATAAAAGCGGGCGTAGGGAGACCGTGGTTCCCATCTGCATTCGTCTTCCTCTCGCGCTAAATCCCTTCGCCTCCAGAGCCTTTCCGCCGCGCACTGTCTCTTTCCTTCCCGAGAAAACACTCGATCCGCCACCGCCTTCCGACCATGTCGCGCGTCGTCAAAGGAAAGAAGATTGACACCGGCTCCTCCTCCGCCGCCGCGCTTCCTGATGACTGGAAGAAAGGCGACTGGGTCCCGTCGGTGGTGACCGACGACATTCTTGTCAGCCTCTCCACGGTGGGAATGCTGTCGCCACGTTCGATCAGCAACTGGAGGGCGCCTTACCAGGAGCCGGGTCCCGCTCCGCACGACCACGAGCGGGTACTGCTCATCCCATTCATCGAGCGGGGATTGTCGCTGCCGCCCCAAGACTTCGTGCGTGGGCTTCTTCACTTCTACGGCCTTCAACTCCACCACCTTAGCCCCAATGACATTCTGCACATCGCGTGTTTCATCACGCTGTGCGAATGTTTCTTGGGAACCCGGCCTCACTGGGGTCTGTGGAAGAAGACATTCGTGGTGAAGGCGCAGCCGATCAAGGCTGGCGGGCGCCTTTCCATCTGCGGGGGAGCCGGCATCCAGGTGAAATCCGGCGCCAAGTACTTCAAGATGCAGTTCCCCGACACCGTGCGGAGGTGGCAAGACGGGTGGTTTTATTGCCCGGATGAGCACACTTCGACTGCACAGGAGGGACTGCCGAAGTACACCACGGGTCCGCCGGTGTGGCAGAAACCTAGCTTAGATGACTC
>JAGXJF010001588.1:0-26987 GCA_019208055.1 Stipa capillata | reverse complement strand
TTTATTAAGAAATTTCACAAATAATACCACGTCTGAAAAAAATTTCAAAATTGGCCTTAATCGCCACGACATGTGGCGATTAGGGACAAATCGCCACGGCCCATGGCGATTTTGACGTATCGCCAGCCCAGTTGCCGATTCAATTTGGAATCAGGCCGGCCCATGGCGATTAGATAGAAATCACCACGGACCATGGCGATTTATGGCAACCGCCAAAGCTGGTGGCGATTTCCCCTAATCACCACGACCCACCGCGATTTTCCCTAATCGCCACGGGTCGTGGCGATTTCTCCTGATTTTCCTCAATTTTTGTAGCCTTTTTTATAGCCTAATTTCTCCTGATTTTATAGCCCTTTTTTATTCGCGTCCTCCCCCTGATCTATTCCTGCCGCGTCCACGTCCTCTACCTCCAGCAACTAGAGCTGCATCATCTTGTTCATTATTGAGAATATGCCTCTTATCACACCAGTTCTTTTTGCATTTTGCAGTTGCCCCCTCGTCGGCCGACCAACCAGGACGATTTATTATGGAATCGCCAGATGCCATGGCGATAACTGATTTGTCAGTAATCGCTAGACGTACGCCATGGTGATTTGTCAGTAATTGCCACGACCAGTAGTGATTGGTCCTAGTCGCCACGACCTCCACACCCCCTTCTACTATTTAACCGGGTGAGCAGACGCTCCCACCACGTAGCTAATCTTCCCTGAATTCTTCAGAAAAATTGTTGGTATCTCGGAGTAGATTGTTTAGATTTGGGAGGAGAAGAAGTAGTAGTTCGCGGATGGATAGCGACGATAGAGGTAAGTCTTGTAATATTTTTCCTCCTCATATGCGTTGAAACATTAGATCTACAATTTCTGTTTTGTGGAATAATAGTTTTGCGTGGAAATTACTAGATACCAGTGATGTTGTCTGGAACCCGAGAATGGACTATGAACTTCTTACTGGTGCGAGTAGGAGGAGTTGGAGTTGTAGAATTATGTGTTTGCAGATCTTTGAGGATGTTCATACACGTGCTCTTGTAGAGGTGTTAGCGAGAAGGGGTTTCCCTGAAATTACGTACAAGCAGGTGTGCAAGCATTTGAGAGAGTTCCACAAGATGTGGGAGAGGGTGAACAAGCTTAGAAAACTACCTGGGGTGAAGTACACAAGAGGCGAATTCTGCGAAGGGACGATAAGTATCCCGCAATCTCAGTACAATAAGCACATAAGGGTTAGGACAATTCCTTTGTTCTTAGTTTGTAAGCATTTCATTATTCACCGTTTTCGTTCGATACATCACATCATCGGTTTGTAGGTACATCCAGAGGATGTAGGCTTGCTGAACTGCAAGATCCGAAACTTTGGGCATGTGGACCGATTCTGGGGAGACCCATTTGCTAATAGAAGACACTTAATGAAGACAACATATGAAGAAGAGGAACGCATGATTGCTGGACTGCCTCCTTTAGCAAAACATGGGCACACATCTACAAAAGATGTTCGATCATCAAAGGATAAAGGCACATGCAGTTCATCGAAAAAGGCGTTAAACGAGTGCTCGTCGAGTGACGAGGACTTCTCAAAGCTGTTTCGCTTCAAAGCCCCCGCTCAAGGGATAAAGGCGGCAAGCGATAGCGAAGATGATTTCATGTAGCCGTATTAGATGTGGTAGCAAATAATTGCTTGTTGTACCGATGATACGTGTACGCAACTATTAATGTGGCAGTGTAACGTGGCTCTGTAACCTATGCTTATGTAATTGGATTTAGATGTTATTTTGTAAGTCTAATATGGTTCGTCCATCACTATGTACTAACTCGTGCTACTGTCTCAGGAGAAGTGGTGTACAATCATTTTGTCTTCAGATTTAATTTTAAAGATTGGAAGGTACCATCTCGATCATTGAATTTCCATTTTAGAATAAAATACTCTGCATGGACTCTGCGCAGGTATTCTTCTCACAACATTTCTGGAGGAAATAACCATGAGGGGAGGCCTGCACATAGCACATCTGGAGGAGATAAGGATCCGGAGATGCGTACACAAAGCGCGTCTGGAGGAAATAAGGATCATGACATACAAGCGCAGGCGTCTCTTCCAGGACGACTAGTGGCCTGATCGTGGTCGACTGTATATGCGTTGTTTACCTTTTATGTAGGTAAGAGGTTACGAGGATGAGCTCTGGAGGTCTTTGGTAGACAGTCATCAGTGGCACGGCACCACCCTTGTCGGTTTTTGGAATTCTGGGGGGCGTGTCGCTGGATGCCTTCAGGTTTTTTGGTAATTCATAGGGCAGGTGGGGAATTCAGAATCTATGATTTGGATGCTTTGTAGATCAGTCGAGTTGGAAAGATGATGCTCTGTTTAATTACCTTTTACTGATCTGGTTATCGTCATAACATGCAATCATGGGAACAAACTAAAGATGCTCCATCAAAAACTAACACAGAACACAAGTGTACTAATTCATAATGCTGGTACAATAAAATGTATTGAAAGAAAGGACTAATTCAAAAGCCTCGTCGTCCCCTCTTCCTGATCAGCGACGGTGAGTACCTCGGCCTAGGCTGTCCCGCTCCCGCTCTAGGCGCCCTGCCCACCCGTAGTGTCGGGTCATCCTCCTCGGGGTCCTGTGTATCCTACGTGGGCAACGGCGGCTGAGTCTGCTGCATCGTGCTGAACTGCCCTGGTTGAATCAACTCGTTCGGCTCGTTGTGAAAGCTGAAGCCATGAGTGTCGGGGCTGTCGATGAGGTAGTCAAGCAGACTAGCCGGCACCTGAGGCGGCAACTGATCTGTACATAACCGAAATTAGTGAGCACAACAATGTAAGGAAAAATGACTTGTACGAGACGTCACTATATTTTACCTTGCACACTCATGAAGCGTGCGGACGCACTCTGCTGCCACGCAGAACCACCTGCCTCTGTGGGCCCCGGCGGCTGCAAGGTATGAGGCTGAAGGTGCCTCGTCTGTGAAAGACGCGGTGGTCTCTGTGCTCCCCGGCTTGAGCTAGCCCCAGCAACAACGTCATCCCTGCGCGTGCACCTAAATATGTCCATGATCCTCCTAGTGTACTCCGTGACCCTGGACAAGCCTGAGTGGTGCTCCGTGCCCGGTGGGAGCTGCTGAAGAATTGCGGTGACCTCCGTGTTCGCCGCAGTCGCCCACTATCCCTGAAGAGTGAGAATCATAGGTGCGCGCATAAGTATAATTACTAAAGTAAAGATAGAGAAGCGAAGCACGAAATCCACTAACCGCCAAATCCAGATTTTTTGCCACGAGGATCGGGTACATGTCCGTCATCTGTGCCGCGGCCTCGTCAGGAGCCTCGCTTCCACGAATAAGGTGGAGGCGCGTACGTGGCAAATACCACTGCAAGTACGCGTCGAACTCTGCATAGCAAAACGGCCGCTGCTCGGGCAGAACGTTGTTCAGAGCAGTGTCCCACTGGGCAACGAAAGGGGCCATCCGTGCTGCCCACTGTGTGTCCCTAGTACCCCCTCCCTTGCAGCTCCACTTGTTTACGTAATGAATTTTTTTCTCGTAAAAGCAATTGACATTCTACGTCTATAGGAGTTTCTGAAACTTGACTTACGTGTGTGCATTTGCCTCGATGAGTGGTACGTGTGGAGGCGGGTACTCCTGGTACAAGCCAAACTGCCTCATCACACGGTGTGGTGAGTGGTCCTCCACGAAGATGTCGAAGACAATCTTTGAAGTGGTCCTCTAGTAGCTCTCGTCCCGACGGCACAGTGAAGACATCCCCCGGTGCGGTGCACGTCGCGCCAGCGCATCATGGGAGTACGGCTCCCATATGACACTCTGCGCAGGGAGGTGCTGGAACTGCTCCGTGAAAGAGAGGTAACAGCCCCGTACCTGTGCCCTCGCCCACTGAGGCTGCAAGAAGGACGTAGGAAGGTGTCATGATCACTCAACTTACGAACTGAGGTACACATATTACACGCAAGTACAAGATGAGAAAGAGACAAAGTAACTCACTGTTCTTCTTGTCCAGATGGACCCGAAAGTTGGTCCGTCCAGCGGTCCTGCTCCACGGTAGAACTCTGGGCCGTAAGTCGAGTCGTCGACCCATGGCCGTCCGACCGGGAAGCGCTCGAAGGACCACAGCTGAAGAAGCAGTGAACACCCTGTGAGATTGGCGTTGGTGCCCCTCCTCTTGCATGCGCCGCAGAGTGCTCGGTACAAGCCCGCAAGCACTGCAGACCCCCAGCTCGTCGGCGGTAGCTGATCCTCCGACTCGGCATCTGCGATGTGCCGTGCGAGGCCGATGTAGCGAGCGTCCACGCTGTCTCCATACGCACTCGTGAACATCACGTACCCGAATAGCCAGAGCAAGTACGCCTCGAGTCCCCGGTTCAGCTGGTACACGTCGAGATCTCCCTGAAATCTCTGCTCAAGGCTGCCCAGCTGCACGAATATATCGGACAACAGAAATAGGTTGAGTCCACCACGAATATGTCAAACATCATTACATAAGATACATACCTCGAACTGCCGAATCCACATCAACCTGGGACTGTGCTTCTGGCGTGCTCTTAGCACCTCAATCTGAGGTGGCCCAGGCGGTAGAGTTGGGGCAAACCTCTCCGCAAGTGAGTCAAGCCAACCGGCAGGAGCCGGCAGTGGACCTACCGCTGCTCCCGCCACAGGTAGGCCAAGTAGGCAGGCCGTGTCCTGCAGCGTGACCGTCATCTCCCCCAGCCAAAGTGGAAGGTGTGGGTCTCCAGCCTCCACCTGTCCACAAGTGCGGTGAACAATGAGGCATCGAAAGGAAACCTCCTGGAATGACCCACCACAGCATCCGGGTCTCTGATGTCCTCGTCGCCTACCGCCTCGATCATTCGTGCGAGTGGTAGTAAACCGGACCACGCCAGCCTGTTATAACAGAAAAATAAGAAAATTAGTATTGAAACACGATAATGTAGGTACAATCAACTAATGTACCTCTCGATCCACGACTCGTGAATCCTCCACATGTGATCAGGTGTACAAGTATGAAACACTCCGAGATCACGATCTCCTGAAGCCAGCAGCCTAGATTGGTGCTCTCAGTCCTCTCGGTCATCTATAAGCTCAAAGCCAGCCATACCTATTCAGGTGATAAAAAAAATACATCCACGGTATATGAAGTGCACGAAGTAAATACAACATGAATAGATAAAATACATGAAGTCAAGAGTCCACGAAGTACATATAACACGGATACATGAAATACATTAAGTACATGAAGTAAACGTAGTACATATAACATGGATACATGAAATAAGTAAATACGACACGCGGTTCAGAGGCACTAGCAAATTACGTAATACAAATAGTGTGACATAGACTACTGATGGCCTGAACCGAAGGCACCACTAGCCGCCGCCTCCTCCCTTCTTTTTTGGTCTTCTTTCATCTTCGGACATGTCTTCACCCGGTGGCCAAATTTCTTGCAATAGCTGCATTGTTTGGTTGGCCCACCAGCCTCCGCCTCGTCCATCGTGTTATGAATACGGCGAGTCCAGCGTCGTCCCACGGTAGCTCGGAGAAGGCTGAAATTGGGGACATATAACCGTTCGCCAGGAGGTACCTGCGTGAAATTACCCACCACACGAAAACCATACAGCTCGCCTGTCCAGGTATCGCGGATAGCCTCCTTTGTGAAGTAGTACGACACAAACGGCCTCGTGTCCATCTTTGTCTTCGCAGCCGCACATAGCACGTGAGAGCAAGGCTTGCGAAGAAGCATGGGCTTGTTGCACGTACACGTAGCAGAGATATTCAGTTGGACATGGAAAGTAACCTCATGAATAATCTCCTGCGTGGAAACCCCAAATCCACTCTTCTACTTCAAACATACCTCGAACCTACGTTACACATTACCCGTGTGTCTGGCCTTGTGCGTTTGCCCCTTCTTGGCCTTCTCCTCAATAAACAACATAGTCTTCGCACAGTAAGGTGTTCCATCGAATTTTTCCATATGCAGCATAGCCTTTGCACGCCTCTCCTGAAAGTACTTCATTGTGCCGTGAAGCGAACCCTCCACGATGGCCACCAGGGGTAAACCGCGTACCCCCCTGAGAAAGAAATTGTAAACCTCAGCAAGGTTGCTAGTCATGATCCAGTACCTAGCGCCGTCTGTGTCATGGAGGAGGGACCACTGCTCAAGTGGTTCCTTACTTATCCAATCCGAGAAGCACTTCACCCTGTTCGAAGCCTTCCTCCTAGTGTTTGGATCCTCAACTCCCGGAAGGTCACAAAGCCTGTGTATTACCTCCCCAGGGTTACGTTCTCTAACCTCCTTCTTCGTGAACTCGTCGAGTCTGCTCCAGTACTCGTCAAACTTCCTAGACTGGTTCTGTTTGCATAACATTTTGAAGAGGTTCATCAACTGCTTGTTCTTGAATTGGTGATAGAAATTGGCCGCTAGGTGGCGCGTGCACCATCTACTCTGTATGTCAAACCAACTGGAATCTTCTGGCAAATCTTCCCCTCCCGACTCTTTGCTACTCCCTGCTGAAGATGACGAATTGCTAGCAGCAGCCCGGCGTGCCGGTCATGAATAACATACACATTTGGTTGATCCTTCACAAGACCTTTCTTCAGACACACAAGGAACTACAACCAGTTATCGTAGCTCTCACAGTCAGTGAAGCCCATTGCCAGTGGAACTAACTGATCATTTCCGTCTGCCGCAATTGCCGTAAACAATGTCCCCTTCATCTGGCCTATCATGAATGTCCCGTTAATACAAATAACCGGACGACAATGTCGGAAAGCTTGTATGCACGAGCCAAAACTCCAGCAACATTTTTCTCATTGTGCATGGCATCAATGTTATGAGGAAGGAGGAGTTTGTCAAAGTATGGTAGCCTCCACAAGCTTGGAATGTGGGTCCAATTGTGCTCCTTGCCATATTTTTCGAACCCATTTCGATTAGCAAGGGGACAAGGCCTTCTAACTGTGCACGGACCTCTTCACCAATTAATTGCCAGGGTGCTTCTATATTGACTGCAATGTTTGAGAGACATGAATGTTTGTCACTTTGAAAACTATGACCCATTGGAAGAAATTGACGATGACAATCAAAGAAGGAGAACTTGCCACCATGTTGCAGCCATATCGCTATCAATGCAGCCTTGTAGATTGGGCATGGCCATTTCCCATGTACGCACCACCCAAAGAATATCGCATAGGCCAGAAGGTCATGATTTGAGAAGAGGTAGGATACTCACATGTGTGGAAGTTCTATCTTGTTGCCCGATCATATGTTAATACACCATGCTCCCATGCATCCATGAGATCATCCACTAAGGGCTCCATAAACACACTCATATTCTTCCCAGGGTAGTCCGGTCCAGGAATTATCAAACTGAGGAACATGTCATGTTTTTGCATGCAAACACCAGGTGGAAGGTTGAGGGGAATGACAAACACAGGCCAACATGTGTAAGGAGAGACACCCATACCAAATGGGTTGAACCCATCTATAGCTAATGCAACTCGAACATTCCGTGGGTCTGCAGAAAATCTTGGGAAGTCCCTATCAAATTGCTTCCATGCTTCAGTGTCTGAAGGGTGAACCATCTTGCCAGGATTGTGCCGATGGCCGACTTTGTGCCAAGTCATCTGTTTGGCTTGACTCTCACGCATGTACAACCGTTGAAGTCGTGGGATGAATGGTAAGTAACGAAGGACCTTTTTTGCAATAGGAAGCTGCCTCTTCTCACTATCACTGGTTTGGACCTCCATGTACCTACATTGTCCACACTTGATGCAATGATCCTTGTCTGCATTCTCCTTCCAAAAGAGCATGCAATTCTTTGGGCATGCATCTACCCTCTCATATGGCATGCTACACACACTTAGAAATTTCTTTGCCTCATAGAGGTGGGGCGGTAACTTGTGACCATGTGGGAGGAGAGTGCCAAACACACTAAAAAATGCATCAAATCCGGCAATGGCTATGTCAAATTGGGACTTGACGGCTAGTAGTCGTGTGATGGCGTCTAGCTGGGAGACCTCTGTATGTGCATGGAGAGGTTGAGTCGACGCGGATAACATTTCAAAGAAAGCACATGATGTAGGCTCAGGCTCTTCATTCTCAACCGAGACATATGCATCCCTCACATCATCTATCATGTCATCTGTCCTATCAGCTTCTTGGTCGACGTTGTCTTAAGTTCGTTGCCTCAACACATCTTCTCTAGTTGGCTCAGACTCTCCATGATACAGCCATACAATGTAATCTGCCCTGAATCCATGCTTACAAAGGTGAGAGATCATTGTTTGCCGCATTTGGGTTCGTCTGTTCCCGCAGTAGTTTCATCGGCATAGCACACCATCATCTCCTGTGTCCCTACTGAATGCCCAGTCCACAAATTCCATGGTCTTCTGAATCCATTCATCACTATATTGCCCCCTCTATCTACGTCCCATGTACATCCAACTACGATCCTCCCTCATTCTAGTCTCCAATATCCAAGCTACAACCGGCAAATAAAAGAGGATATTATGCTAAATGCGGATATATAACTAGTGCTATTAATACAAGATTTATGAAGTAAACCGAAACAATGGAAAATAATAAGTAGGAAAATAATGTAAAAGAAGGTCAGGAAAATAATATTTGGTCTAGTTGGCCTTCAATCATATCTTTAGACACTATAATAGTTGGCCTACAGTTAGATACTCATCGGACCTGAATACACACATAAGAAAGTATTTTACACAACATCTACAACTGAAAATCACAACAACATGTTAAGATGTAAGAATCAGGTGAAGATGGAGAGAACTCCAAACCTGTAGACTGCTTTTTTCAGAAAAATTCAGATTACAAGCATATAGCATATAGAAAACTTCAGATTACAAGCATACTGCAAAAAACTTTGACGAAGCTTTAGACTGCTTTTGTTAGTAAAATTGTGAGGACTCCTTAGGCGGAAACTCTGCTACTGATATAGTTCTTTATTACTACAAAATTCAGAACAAGCATATAGCTGTTGACGTTTGGTAAACCGCCGATCTTATGGTAGTTGTGAGATAGAGAGATTTGTTGAAGGATAGGGACCCATGGGACCTTTACCTGGCAGTATCGGGGAACACGGAACAAGATTTTTATACAAGTTCGGACCTCCCATGAGATAATAACCCTATGTCCTGTTGGTATATATTAAATCTTGAGTATCTTGCAAAGGAGTATGTTAGTGGCTATCCTAGAAGGGATCTAAACCTAATCGGGTCATTTTCTGAGTAGATCTGGATGGCTGGTGGAATCGTCTCGTGAAAACTAGGGTTCAATCTCCAAAGACTTCTAGCTTGTGTATTGCTTCAATTCGCCTCACTCCCCCCGTCTTGAGAGTTATATAGTGGATAACCCATGTCGTAGAGGTCATGGACTTATTTTTAACATGTCATCATTAAACGTAGGGATTGACTTTCTAGTTTAAAGATTTCATTGCCCTTATTACATAAGGACTCGTTATCCCCTAGATTTCTGGGCTGTTACATCAACGGCTCCGAATATCCAGGGTATTCATATACTGATACTACCCCGTATATGGTATTAACGTATTACTCATTGTCAATAGCATGTAGCAAAATTCAGATTACAACATGATGCAAAAACAATCTAAGTTCACATTTGGCAAGTTCTGGCAATACTTGCTAGACGATCATGATATCGATCGGATATATTGAGACTAGACCAAAAATTTGCAATACTTGCAAGAGTGAATTATCTTTTCGGCAATACTTGCTAGACTAAAATTCAGAAACTTAGCAACCTTGAAGAAGCAATGCAGATGGGTGGACCACGATAATCTAGTACAAGCATACTACATACTGCAGTAGATTACAAGCATACTACAATATATAGAAGAAACCTGGTACCGTGACAATCGCAAATAAGAGGAACTGGCCGCAAATCGGAGGGTGGATCCTGATCCGTCGCACAAACCAGACCATCAAAATCCTAATTATCAACCAGAATCCCAGGCGAGATTACTGCCCTAAGCACCAAATCACAGCTCTCGCATCAGATCGAGCTACACCTCGCAGAGAACAGCACCTCCGTGTCACAAATCCCCCGAGTATTGCATTATAACATACGGTATATTATCTCTTCCATGCATTTTTATTTCATTCTGTGTGTTAGATGGAACAAATAGAAAAAATACCGTGTGTTTATAAAACACACGGGAGAGACCGTAGCACATGGAAAAATTACAAATTCCAGTAGTGCCTCTGGTTTCTCAAAGTCACAGCCACCGTGAAGTAGTAATTCCGATTTTCTAATGGGCTGGAGACCATCACCAACATAGAAGAATATGTTATTTGAAACAAACTATTAATGAATACTAATATCACTACTACAAAAAAGTCATCCGCTATACCGTATCACTGACGGGCGGAGAAAACCCCGTCACGCTTCCCACATATCACTGACGGGCACAAGGAAAGAAGTCAATAGTGACTATACAAGATATTTCGTTTCGAGTCATAACTGACGGGCAAGACGGAGGACCGTCAGTACTGACATAAGCGGAAACAAAAGATTTGACAGAAAGACATCACTGACGGGCGTGCAAAAAGACCCGTCACATATGTAAACCGTCATCTATGACGGTCGCTTAAAAGGACCCGTCAGTGATATGAAGTCGAATTATCACTGACGGTCCCCAGTAATACCCGTCAGAGGTAAGAATCACATCTCTGACGGGTGCGCTTCTCGCTCGTCTGTGGTGACTTGGCCCATGATATTGACATGTGTCACCACTGACGGATCTTTTAGTCCGGCCCGTCAGTGAGGTCTATTTCGATTTCACTGACGGGCCATTGTGCGCCGCCCGTCAGTTCTCATTGTTTATCGCTGACGGTTCCTTTTATGTTGCCCGTCAGTGGTGACGCCTTCCTATATAAATCCAGCCCACTTGTCGATGCACCCGAGCCGCTGAGAAAAGAAAAGACGCACCAAGCATAGGCAGGACCCGAAGAATGCCGTACTGACAGCGGAGCCCGTCAGTGCGCAAGGTGCCACGAAGACTTTATCTCCAGGCACACTTCACGGAGCTACGAAGGAGGCATTTGCTGGCCCTACGCCTAAGGAAAACATAATACGTATGCAGAGTGATCCAAGTACGGCCCAAAAAGCTCCAAAGAGAAGGAACACTAAACAGAGCGGCACAGCAAAAAGGTTAGTAAAACAAGATAGCGCCGCTAAGTCCCTGTCCTACGCGTCAACTCCTGAAGTACGACAGAAAGCAAGGGCAGACAGCTACATTCCCGGTCAGCCGCTCCTCCCGGACAATGAAATACAAACTTTGGGAGCCGACGCAAAACTGCTGCATGATATGATCGTGCTACAGTCGAGTCAACCGGATCGATTTATGTCCTTCATCAAACTCGAAGTACCAGAAAGTTACCACTTTTATCGAGAGTTTGACAGTCCTTCATTCAACGTCGACTTTGAAGCCGTCTGGAGCATGTATAACCTTAAGAGACTAGACACCACGCTAATGAGGGTCTGGACACTCTGGCAATCTAAAGAGGTCAGGCGTAACAAAGCGAGCATTGGGTTCATAGATCCGTGCATCTTGCACGACCGCCAAATCGATGAAGCATTTGAGTCGGTCATTGATTTCATCTCCCAGGCATGGCTCGCGCAAAGGGACAGTGAAATGCTAATCTTGCCGTATAACCCTCCGTGAGTTCTTTACTAATTGCGTCAATTTTTTGTTCGAGCACTTAATTTAATAGCTGCGTGTGTTTACATGCATCTCATCTGGTCTATGCAGCGACCATTGGGTCCTTCTCGTGATAGTCGTACCTTGGAACAAGGTATTTTACCTTGATTCTCTCTGGCGCGGAGAAGGACTACCCCCTAGGGACTTCTCCAAGATTCGACGGTGCATTGACGAGGCGTACGCCAAATTTAGGGCAATGGAAGGGAGGCGCGCTGGAAAAAGTCAAATCCTAGGCTCAGCCACGTGTTTGACTTCCCGTGCAGGCAGCAACCGGCGAATAGCGTGACATGTGGGTTTTATGTGTGCACGCACATGGACGTGATGGTTCGTCACTACAACCCACTCTCTAGTGAAAAAGACTTCGAAGACTACCTGGCTCTCGACTACGACTACTTACGAGATCAATGCCGCATGAGAGATGTCTTTGCATACTTCTTGCACCAATATGTCGTCCGGCCAGGCGGTGAATTTTACGCCGGCGTAGAGCTGCCTCCCACATCCGGAAAATGTTGACTTATTGATAACTTAGTTCATATTTGTATACTCTATTCTCTTCAATGCAACGTGAATTTCATTTCGATTTATAACTCTGTTCTCTTCAATGCCGCATGAGAGATGTGCATGTTTGCATTTCGATTTGTGAATTTCAGATATTTGTGAATGTGTTGTAAATGTGATGCTATGTGATGTACGTTGTTATTTCAAATATTTGTGATGTGTATACTTTGTGCCTATGCCTCGTAGCTGGGGCTGCTGAGAGGCTGTGTAGCTAGGGGGCTGCACAGCTGGAATTTTTTCAGTATGGCTAGCAAATCCTGAGGCTAGCCAGCAAAATAGGTTTATGAATAGGATCATCACTGACGGGCGCAGATACAAAACAGTCAGTAATAAGACTGATCACTGACGGGCAACTTTAAAGAACCATCAAAGGTAAGACTCATCACTGACGGGCAGCAGTACATTGCCCGTCAGTGGTAACTTCCAGCTCTGACTGGTCGGCTACTAGTAGCCGTCAAGGTAGGTGTCATCACTGATGGTCTTCTGGAACATACCCGTCAGAGATGTGTTCTACGTTTCGATCATGTGGTCATCTCCCACGGTTATCCCTGACGGGTCCAAATTGCCGCTAGTCAGAGATAATGTGCTATCTCTGACGGTTGTGCCACCCGTCAGAGGTAACTTGTGTTACTACTGACGATTGGTTGCTGACGGGCTCTCCGCCCGTCACAGATGGGTGATTTCTGCCTGTCAGTGATAACCTTTTCTGTACTAGTGTATCTTGCATTCATGTAAACTGAGTACTTATACAATCAAATAAATATGTCTGGCACAGACCTTTTTGCATATAGCTCGCGGTATAGCTCAAAAAATAATCAGATCACATAAAAAAAAATTACGAATATGTTGCACCCAAAATGTAGGGTGCAAATTAGTGTATAGTTCCTGGAAATATCCTCTCTGTAGGTCCACTTAATTAATTCATCATCTCACTGGTGGTCTTCTTGATGAGGTCCCACGCGCACCGCACGTGCCTCTCCTCCTGCAGCGACGACCCCACCGCGAAGCGAAGCACGAACCTGTCGCCGACCACCGTGTGCGCAAGGTACGCCTTGCCGGTCTTGTTCAGGTTCTCCATGAGCAGACGGTTGGCCTCGTCGGCGTCCTCCTCGGTCATGGTTCCACTTGCCTTGATCCTGAAGCAGACAAGCGCAAAGTTCCTCGGCACCACTACTTCGAACCGGCTGTCGGCACGAACGAAGTCTTCAAACATCTTGGCCATGGCGACGTCGCTGCGGATGTGCTCCTGGAGCTTGGCGGTGCCGTAGGTGCGCATGACCATCCAGAGCTTGAGACCGCGGAAGCGGCGGCCAACGCCGACCTGCATGTCCTTGAGGTCGGTGACGGTGCCGGACTCGCTAGCGTCGTTCTTGAGGTACTCCGGGTTCGTCTCCAGCGAGTCACTGAGGCGATGCGCGTCGCGCACATAGAGGCAGGTGCAGTCCAGACAGGTGAGAAGCCACTTGTGCGGGCTCATGCTGATGGAGTCCACACGCTCGACGCCGTCGAGATGGTGGCGGAACTCGGGGCAGATGCATGCGCTGCCAGCGTAGGCAGCGTCGACGTGGACCCACGCGTTAAACAAGGCAGCAACGTCGGCCACGGCGCCCACCGGGTCAACGGCGTTGGACGACGTGGTTCCCACCGTGGCACAGACGTATGTTGGCACGAGGCCGGCGTCGGCGTCAGCCTGCATGACCTCGAGCAGCTTCGCTGGATCAAGACCGTAGTCGGTCTCCGGCCCGGTTGGGATGGAGCGGATGTTGGCGGGGTCGAAACCGGCGAGGC
The DNA here is from genome assembly GCA_019208055.1 of Stipa capillata. Taxonomy (NCBI): domain Eukaryota; kingdom Viridiplantae; phylum Streptophyta; class Magnoliopsida; order Poales; family Poaceae; genus Stipa; species Stipa capillata. Next base: position 12,904 of record JAGXJF010001588.1, on the reverse strand, counting down.
GACATGCCTTGAAGAATGTGGAGTGGGTCTGGTCGGCGGCGTACACGGCAAGGCGTGGCAGCTCAGACACGCCATTGGAACCGCTCCGACGCAGCGCGGCGTCACGGGCAGCGACGAGCGTGACTAGCATGGCCTCGCTTGTCGTCCCGAGGATTACCCCGCCACCGGTGCCACGGCCAGAGCTAGTCCGGTTCATGAAGCTGGTCGGCAGGCGCAGGAGCTGCGCGAGCCAGTCGAGCGCGAGCACCTCCATCTCTGTCGCCGCCGGAGCAGCCTGCCATGTGAACCCGACGGTGTTCATGGCCGAGGCGATGAGGTCGCCGGCGATCGCCGCGGCGCTGTTGGTGGACGGGAAGAACGCGAAGAAGTTGGGGCTGGCCCAGTGCGTCATGCCGGGGACGACAGAAGTCCTGAGCTCCTTCATGGTGACATCAAACGGCGCCGAGTACGTCGGCGGGTTTGCCTGGAGCTCGTCCTGAAGGTAACCCGGCTTGACGCTGGGGAGCACGGGCATGGACTCTACATTGGTGTAGTAGTCGGAGATGAAGTCGACGGCCTTGTGGAGGTAAGTTCGCACATCGTCGGCGTTGAGCGGCTGAAAGGCCGCGTCGTCGCCGAAGGCGGAGAAGGAGGCCGGGTTTGTGTCTAAGCTGCCCATGTCTCGTGCAGGCTCGTTGGTGAAACGACGACTAACCGTACTTTAGCGCTTAATTAGGATCAAGAGAGCACGAAGTCGGAGATGGAAGCGGGCGGAGTGAAGCTTGGCTTTACTTGTTTTATGCGGGAGAGCAAGGAGCTAGAGATTGAAAAGGCAGATCGGTGAGCTAGAGCTAGTAGTAATTAGCTTGTGGCTTGCTCTGGTGATGAGATGCCGGAGAGTAAGTGCTGGTATATATAGTAAATGGATGGGAGTGGCGTGGTGAAGCGGGAGTTGGATGGGTCGTAGGCGCGCGGGCGTACGAAGGAGGAAGGTAGGTGAGATGGTCAACTGCGCTCTCAGTTCAGTTCGGATCTGCGTATGCATGTATGCATGCACCCGTTATGTGTAGCAAGCAGCTAGCAGTTAGCAGCCTGCAGCGTTGGCTTTCTTGACAGTGCTGACAAGTCTTGGAGGCATCTGCATCGATCTTTCTTGTTTGGTCCCACACGTGCGGTAAAAAGAGCTGAGGCAGCCTTCGCTTCTGATCCAGTCAACGCAAGAATTTATGCTCATATCAATTCCACAAAAACTGCTACTTCTTCTTCTTCTTCTTCCTGGTTGTTCATTTAGTTTCGCAAGCTTCGTATGAAACAATAGGGGATTGCATATATCTTCCTCTTGTAATATTTTGGTTGATGATAATGATCCGTGTATTATTTAATCTTCTTTTATCAAAGGTAATTTATTAATTGGTGGGGTTATCTATCTTCAATATAGACCATTTTATTTAGGATTCCTAAAATATATTATATGATTATTTTTACGATTTTGCTATTTTAAGTTATCTTGTTTTTCGAACTTAAAGTTTTTTTGTGGAAATGAATTTGTATAGTAACTAATGTTATATGATCAGATTTAATTTTTTTATTTCTGTGACAATGGATAGACATTTAGCTAGTATTTGAAAATTTGTGGTAGTTTTGTAAGCTTTGTGCGAAACAACGATGGGGCACATGTGTATGGTCGTTAGGCAGTCGAGCGATCGATTGAACTAACGTCGTCCTTTGCTATTTATTTATGTAACATAGATCGAGTATATATGCTTGATAGAGAGGGAGATGGTATAATTGGGTGTATTTATAAGACTGTCCTGATACATCAGGAATTAAAGAGGGATAGGATGGATGAGTCAATATCCACTTTTTTAAGCATATATCTCTATTTAGTTAGAGGGACAGGGTGGATAGAGATAACCAACTAAAATAAATATTCTACAAAGATCCTAAATAGTGAGACCCGACCGAAATGGCTGGATGAAGCTGCGGCGTCCTCTAATCATGATCATTAGGAAATGATTAGTGATAATTAGTATGTTATATTAATAATTAATAATTATTTCTATAACATTATCATTGATGAGTGTTAGTGTGTTGATCAGTGTATTTTTAATGTGTCTATTAGTGTATGTTTAGTGATAATTAGTATGTTGTATGTTTAGTGATAATTAGTATGTTTTATGGTTAATTAGTATTGTTACATTAAGATTAACATAGATAAATATTAGTGCACGTTGATTAGAGTATGATCCAATTGCTACTAATGCAAACTAAGAGTTATATTTTAGTTAATTAATCTTATGACATCTATTCTCATCCCTTCAACCAAACAAAGAATTGACTCATCTCACACATCTAACCAAACACTGAAATTGACTTATCTCATCCTTAAAAATTTGGATGGTGTTAGCCCGTCCATCCTTGCCTTTCAATCAAATAGACCCTAATTAATCTATCTATGAATGACTACACGGTGAAATGGACAAATGGCCATTAGGAGTTGGTGGCTGGTGCAAGAGGACCATGGACAAAATGGACGGTAACCAGCTATATATACAATGTTCACACGCTAGGAAAATGGCGAGAGATATCAAAGCCTTCAGAGCACAGACTCACGCTATTCCACTGATCATGCACACGTGTAATGATCCTGCAAGATAATACGACGCACTCTCTACCTGACGTGTTGACCAACCGAGCTCCGCCCGGGAATTCGTTACAAATGTTTACAATTTGCTCCGATCTGAATTCAAACTATTTGAAAGCTTGGAAAAGTAGACAGGCCAGCTTGGTCTGTTTTAGGGCTAGCGCTTTTATGTGTATGTTGCTAGATCTTAAATATTACATATCAAAACCACTATATCGCAATAATTTGTTGTTTTACATACGGAAACTGACAATACGAATTATCGTTTATGCCAGCTCGGCCAAGATGAATAAATATTCGCTTAAATTTGAATTTGATCACAGTGTCATTAGTTCATGCTGACGAAAATATTCAAATAGCTTAAAAACATTGATGCAGGTTTGGTTTGACTAGACCGAGGGTTCTTAATTTTCTTCCAATAGTTGAGGATGCACGGCGATGGCAAAATGAACCAAAGACGCATATTGCTCCGTGCGTGTGATAATCGTTTTTCTTTCTCTTCTCGCCCGGTGCTTTCCACGATTGTTTTTTGTTTAGTCAAGATCTCGTTAGTCATCACATACGGACACATATCAACTTCACAACTAATTCTTTTTGTAAGCAAAGTATTATTGGTAAACCAAGTGTTTCATGCGTGTTGACCAGTGTTAAATTTGATTTCTTTATAGGCATGTTTTACACGTAGGTCATGACTTTATCTTCTCATCCATGATACTATAAGGATTCCTAACTAATGCGAGGAATTTATTGCAACAAAATACTATACACACTACGGGAAAATGATTCTATGCCGAGTGCTTGCCTCTTTGCCGAGTGCATTCCGTCGGGCACTCGGCAAACAGCGGCCTAAATCGAGTGTCGACGAAAAACACTCGGCAAGCTATATACACTCGGCAAAGCAAACCTATACCGAGTGTGCAAGCAAAAACACTCGGCAAAGCCGCGGTACTCGGCAAAGAGAACCTACGCCGAGTGCCTTCAGATTGGCACTTGGCAAACAGGGTGACACGTGTCCGCCGTCACCGCAGTTGACAGGAGGGTGACGGTGCGGTTACCTTTGCCGAGTGTCCGGCAAATAGCACTCGGCAAAGCCTTTTCTCTTTTTTTTTCTTTCTCTTCTTTGCTATCTTCTTTCTTTTCTTTATTTTCTTTCCTTTCTTATCTTATCTTTTCTTATTTATTCTCTGTTTTTTTATTTATTTCTTTCTTTTCTTTGCTTTGCTTTCTTCTCTTTTTTTTCTTTCTTTCTTCTTGTGTCAGGTTTGCATGCGAAGCGACCGCTGCTTCGTCAGTTGGTCTTGAAACTTTTTGCACAGTCAACATACACCATTACATGTATCATGTCAAAATTTGGCATTTTCGGGGTCCATTTGCTATATTTAAGCCATTAAATGCATTTCTAGGCATTTAATGGATATAATTCAAATTTGAACTGCAGGTACATGAAATAATCGCCAGAAATGGGTTGAAAAATCTTATTGGTGGTCTTTAGTGTATGTTTAGGCCTTACGTAAGGAAAGAAGAGGAGTCCCAGACACCAGGTGGCCAAGACTTGGGCACCAACATGGTGGTTATTAGCATTTTAATTCTCAAAAATTCAAACGAAGCCCAAAAATCACGAAACTTGGCATGGTGTCATGATATGACCCCTGGAGGCTGTGGTAAAAATTTGAAAATGTTTCGCGAAAGTTGTCACGTAGACTGCTTACAAACCGAACCATCTCTGAGGAAGAAACTAAGTTTCGAGAGGGAACAGGTCAGGTTTGCATGCGAAGCGACCGCTGCTTCATCAGTTGGCCTTGAAACTTTTTCCACAGTCAACATACACCATTACATATGACATGTCAAAATTTGGCATTTTTCCGGGTATGTTTGCTGTATTTAAGCCATTAAGTGCATTTCTAGGCATTTAAACTTTAGAAAATATTAAATCAATTCAAAAATTATGGAAACTCCAACAAAACAACTTATATGTAGTATATTACATGTAAAAAATGTATTAAGGTATATAAGATAAAAAATGTATTAGGTATACAAGTATTGTATTTGTGCAAGTCATATGGAAGGACTTTGCCGAGTGTAACACTCGGCAAAGTTGAGTTGTGTTTGCCGAGTGCAACACTCGGCAAAGCCATCGCTGCGTTCTGATGGTCAGCTCGACCCTCCCATGGATCGTGGCCTTCCCTCTCGATCCGACGGCTCTCTCTCTCCCTCTCTCTCGAGATCGGACGGCTCTCCTTCCCTCTCTTCTCACCCTTCCTTCTTCTTCTCCCTCTCTCCCAATTCAATCGCGACGGATGACGGCGGGCGGGAAACGGCGGGCGGGCGGCGGCCGATGGTGAGATGAGGGAGACGGCGGGCGGCGGCGGCCGACGACGAGCTCGTCGCACCGGTGGCTTCTCTTCCTCTCTCCCTTCTCTCCCTACAGCGTCGACAGGCCCTCGTACGCGCGCTCACCACCGCCGTCGACGAAGTCCCTCCTCCCGCCGCCGCCCTCCTCGTTCCCTCCTCCCTCCTCTCACCGCCGCCGCCCTCCTCCTCCCCTCCTCCTTCCTCTCGCCGCGGGCGCCAGGCCGAAGCTGCCAAGTTCACCACCGCCGCCAAGGCCATGACCACCGCCGTGGTGACCGTCGCCGAGAGGGAGGCGAGCGGTGGAGGGCTCGACCCCATCGACGCGCTGGAGGCCACGGTGCCGTTGGGGAGCCGAGAGAGGCTGGTGGTGGAGCAGGAGGTGCTCGGCGCACGATGGCGGCGGCCACAGCCTAACCGCGCCGACGCCGGCCAAGCGGCGTCTTTTTTTTTATTTCTGCGAAAATGTTTGCCGAGTACCTACTGCACGGAACTCGGCAAAGCGTGTAGCCACGTGGCAAGTGCCGTCTCCGTCTGCCATCCGTCATGCCACTTTATTGTGCCGAGTACCTAGGTCTGACACTCGGCGAAGCCTTTGCTGAGTGCCCGAAAAAGGAACTCAGCAAACCCTGCTTTGCTGGAAGGGTGTACGCCGAGCGCCCTTTGCCGAGTGCAACACTTGGCAAAGACTTTGCCGAGTTTAAATGGCCCTTCGCCGAGTATTCTGGGTACTCGGCAAAGAAGCAAATTCCAGTAGTGACATATCTCCACTACTATTAAAAGGACGAGTTTTCTTTTTCTACAGTCACCACGTTTGTTTACACAGGATTTTCCACAGAACAACATCAGCCATCGGATGGAGCAGATCAGACGGATGAGAAATTCGGCGTGTTTCGCCTCCGTCCTTTCCGCAGCAGCCATCTGATTAGTCTCGCTCGCCTTTTCCGCTCGCTCCGTTGTGCGATCGCGCGCTGCCCCCCTCCCCCGACTCGCTCCGTCGCCCCATCCTTCTCGCCCGCCCCTCGTCGGCCGTGTCCGCCGCCCCGCGGCCCGCGCTACGCCCGCCTCAGCCACCCGGCATCCCACAGATCCGCCCCGCGCTGCCTGCCCCTCTGTCCCACTACCGCCTGCCCCTCTGCCCCGCCGCCGCCTCCGCCTGTGCTCCGCCGCCCGGCATCCGCAGTCCCGCGGCCGCACGCTCCCGCCGCCAGTGCCTCCTGCCCCGTGCCGCCTGCCCCTCTGCCCCACTGCTGCCTGTCCCTCTGCCCCACCGCTGCCTTCTCCTGTGCTCCGCCGCCCGGCGTCTCGCACTCCCGCGACCGCATGCCCCCCGTCGCCAACGCCGCCTGCCCCGCACCACCTGCCACTCTGCCCCGCCGTCGCCTGCCCCTGTGCCCCGCCGCCGCCTCCGCCTATGCTCCACCGCCAGTGGTGAACTCGGCGGCGTCGGCTTCCCTCCAGACGAATGCCTCCTCATGAGCACTGCGAACGTGCGGGGTGTGGTGGCGCCATCGCCCGTGGCCTCGAGGACATGCCGCCATGCGGTGTTGAACTGGTGCGCGTGGCCGAGTGCGTCGACGACGGCATCATAGGCGTCGGTGCGGAGCGGGGAGGAGACACAGTGGTGGAGGCGGGTGGCGTTGAGGAGCGAGAGCGTGATGCATTGCAGAGGTGGAGGAGGATCTGCAATAGGAGGTCCTGGGAGAAGGTCACGCCCCCGCCGGAGAGGAGCCAGAGCGGCGACTTGGCCATACGCGCTATTGGCATCCACCGCTTTGTCCATGTCCAAACCAGCCATCCTGTGCGTGGCGTCCACCTCATGCCATTGCTATTGCACCGGCGGCGCATTGGTCCAGTGCTTCTCCCTCGCCTCCGCACTCCATGCGACCGCGCCAGTGCCAACCTGCTACTCTGGTAGCCAAAGGCATTTGAGGAAGCCATCATATACACGTGGTGATCTCATCGCATCCCTCTCTTTTGCTATCTCTTCTTCTCACATGCATGGTCTTCTTTGGATGCAGGCAAGGTGTTCGACCTAGGTGCTGGTTGATTTTCCCCTTGATTATTTACTTGTTTGCTAAAATTATTGAACGGTGCTGGTTGATTTTCCGCTTGATTATTTACTTGTTTGCTAAAATTATTGAACCGCATCATTTAGTATTCCAAACGTGTGTAAGTATTCCAAACGTGTTTATTATTAACTCGAATCATGCATTTCATTAGAGTGGAAACATGGCTGATTTCAATTGCAGTATATTATTAGTTTAAATTATCGGTTGGACATTATCAATGGCTATAGTTGTGAAAAACTACAATGAATATTTAATATATTAAATTTGGTTCCACGTCAACTGGAGAGTGATATTTGTTGTTCTGCTAGCAAAACAAGGAAAGTTAAATACTTGTGCATTTTAATTCAGATCATGGTTTGTGTTGGTTTGCTAATTAAGGTAAGAAAGATAAGTCATCGCCTGCTCATGGAGGTCATCTTTAATTTTGAAGTTTCAGTTTGCAATTTATCTTCTTTCTTGTGCATGCAGAAGAGGAGTGAGACAAGATTACTCTTTGCAATTCATGCCTATGCAAGAAAGAGGAGATCAGGTGACCACGGTGCAAGAAACAGCTCTTTTCGATATTCCTTGCTTAATTCCGTCCTGTACAAAACTGGGTGAGTTGCTCAAGCCCACTGGCTCCAACAAAGAAGAATGCACATGCAGTATTATCACATCTGAATATGTCAAGTAGATAGGTACTGTCGTAGGTATAAGCCTAGAGAATATATTTGTAGCACCCCCGGTCGGCTATAGCGACCTCCGGGCGTGCGAGGGACAAACGAGCGAGAAGCAATACGCGCGAGACAGTGATGATGGAGATCAATATTCGTATTAGGGCACGGAATAGAGAGCTCACCAGGGGGGAAATGAAAAGTGGATCCCTTCCTCTCTACCCCCCGGGGGTATTTATAGGGTTTTGAGAATGAGAAAAGGGAGATTTACAATTTTGCCCTCATATGAGAGAGAACTTACAAGGGCATTATGGTCATTCGCACACCTTTAGAGGATATTTGGGAGAATATTCCTGGGCACCTTTAAGGAATATTCTTTAGCATCTCTGGAGGCATCCCTAACAACGTCGAGGTGGTCTCGGACGACGTTGACGCAGACCTTGACGATGTGTTGCCCTTGGCGACGGGGCGAAGCGCGGCCTCGACGCCCGCCAGGACAGGGCGTGACCTGGACGCCTGTCGGGACAGGGCGTGGCCTTGACGCCGACGGTGATGCCCGCGGGGTTTGTGGACGCCGGGTAGAACGTGTTGATTCAGAGAGGGGGGTCTTGACGTTGTCGGGGGGGAAGCCCGTCGGTTCGGGGTAACGCGGGGACCCTTCCCCCAACAGTAGCCCCTTGCCGGTTCGGGCGGTCGGGTGACGCCCGTTCGAGCCGGCGCACCAATTCCAATGGGTTGGCGCGCGGGCCGAACCGACGAATTCCTCCTCCCCTACCCCCTTTTTTTTCTTTTTCTCTTTTTCCTTTTTCTCCTCTTCTTCTTTTTTTTCTTTTATTTTCTTTCTTCTCTTTTATTTTCTTTTCTCTTCTTTTCTTTTCTCCTTTTCTTCTTTTCTTTCTTTCCTTTCTTCTCCTTTCTTTTCTTTCCTTTTCTTCTTTTCCTCTCTCCTTTTCTTCTTTTCTTTCTTTCCTTTCTTCTCTTTTCTTTTTCCTCTGCCGAGCTGCCTGCTCCCTTGACTTAAGGGGCTGCGCCCATGCCCCTATCCATGCCCCCTGGTCGGTTGGGCGATCTCCACCACCGCACCCCCCATCCCCTGCTTCCTCACTCCCCTGCCAACTCCCCCCATTTTCTCTCCCCTGCTAACTCCTCTCATTTTCTCTCCCCGCCCGTTGCACGCCACCGGCTTGCCGCTACACCACTGCCATTGGCTCGCCGCTGTGCCACCGCAGCCTCGCTCCCCGCGCCGCCGGCTCGCCGCTGCGCCGCCGGTGCCTTGCTCCCCGCGCCGCCGCCGGGCCCGTGGCACCACCGGGGCCGGGCTGCCGCCTCTTTCGGCCGGAGCCGCCGCCTGCCCCCAGCCGCCGTCGCTGGTCGTGGCCCCCGCCACCCCCGGGGTTAGGCCGCCGCCGGGAGCCAGGCTGCCGCCGCCGCTCGGGTCAGCCCGCGGAGCCGCTCGGGTCGCGCCGCCCGTCCCGGAGCCCGCGGTGGTCGTGGCCTCAGCTCCCCTGGGGTCCGCCGCCTCCGGCCGGGTCGCCACCGGGGTCGGCGCCGTCGCCTGGCGTTCGGGGGCGCTCGCCGCCGCTCGCCCCGAGCCCCGCGACCGCGAGCCGCCGCCGCGAGCCCAGGAAGCCCCGGGAACCGCCGTGAGCCGTGAGCTCAGCACGGCCTCCGTCCGACACCACCGGCCAGGACGTCGTGCTCCTGCTGCGAGCCTCGCGAGCCACTGCCGCGCCGTCATCGTGCCTTCGCCGGGCGCCGCTGTTGGGTCGCGCCGGAGCACCGTCGCTTCCAGCAGCTAGGCCGTGACCCCGCTCCTCCGCCTCGGCTGCGGGACGCCGAGCCGGGCCACTGCTTCCATTCCCAGACATCGTGGCCGTCGGGACGCTCGTGTTGTCGTTGTTTATTTTTTTTGTGTACTGCTGCCGTTGTGGCGGGGCTGACCCGGGTGTTTCAACTGATCACAGCCGCTCCTGAACATTGCTACCACTGGGGCGTCGCGGGCGTGTAAATTTTTTTTTGTTTTGCATGCTGTCGCCTCCGGTTTGCCGCCGTTGCTGGGACGTTGCGAACGCCTCGACCGTCACCGCCGCCTCCGCCTACACCGCCATGGGCCATTCTAGCTTCGCCCTGCCACCAGTTCCGTGTGTCACTGCCTGCACCCCGGTTGCCCGTGTCGCGACACCGCTCCCCCACCGTCCTCACGACGCTTGAAGGGAGCGCTGGTGCGCGACGCTGTTGCACACCGAGGGTCGCAGGGGCAGCGAGGAGCGAGCTCGCCAGCGATGCCGTCTCATCGCGAGGGTCGTCCAGGAGGTCGGGACCCGTCTTCGGGACGTCGAGATGCTGCCCGCGAGAAGCTGCATACGAGGGTGCGAGGACCCTCGGCGGAGCGGCGCGTGCTACCCTCCGCGGGGGCGCGTCGACACTCCGCTGGGGCGCACGGACCCCCTGCGGAGGGGCGCTCAGAGGCGTTCGCGGGGCACGCGGACCCCCCATGGAGGCGTGCGGGCCCTTCGCATCGGCGCGAGGACCCCCGCGGAGAGGCGCTCGGAGGCCAAGGAGATGCGCGCCAAGAGATAGGGGACAGCGGCCGGCGCTGACATGGACGAGGCCGAGGACGGCGAGGGTGACCGCTACACCCGGTGGCTCGATCGTTCCCGTGCGGACGTGACCCCTGATCCAGCGCCTTGTCGACGAGGGCAAGATCTCCCACAGTCGGCGCCGTCATCATCCCAAAGCGGACGGAGTTGTGGGGGAACCCGGACCTGGCCAGGTCGTGGCCTTCGCCGCGTAGTTCGACGCTGGGTTGTGTTTTCCGGCTGCAAATTTGTTGAAGAGGGTGCTCAAGTTCTTTGAGCTCGAGGTCGCACACCTCAGCCCAGGTGCTTTCGTTCGCCTGATGGTTTTGAGTGGGCATTACGGAGCATGGGGATGGAGGGCTTCGCCGAGCTCTTCGCCTACTATCACCAGGCGCACGTGGCTCACGTGGCAGTACCGAGTGGGAGCGGGGAGGAGGCGATCTCCCCGTATGGCACGGTTACCTTCGTCAAGCGCGCGGGGTCGCGTGGGCATCTCATACCCGGCGTGGGCCACTAAGAACGGTCGTGGACAACTGGAGGCAGGATTGGTTTTTCTGCACCATTACTGATCCCGCCTACACTCATGCGGGGCGTGGCCCGGTGCCCCGGACCTCGCCTCCCTACACGTCGCCCACGTCGACAGATGCTTCGCGCGCAAGCATCCTCGCGCGCATGGCTTCGGTGGTGAGTGCGCGAGACTTAGTGGAGGAGTACCACATGCTGAAGGTCGTGCCCTGGTGAGAGGATGGGAGCCCTTCCTGCTACCCGCGGGTGAGGGGCCCTTCCTGGATCTGTGCCACCTGCGGGCAGCGTCGCCTTCGACTCCTTCTGCACCGGGTACTCCCGCTCCGAGGGTAAGGTTTCTTCATACCGCTCCTATCTTTTTATTTAGCGGTAACGTGTTCACGGCGTTGATCTCCGTTTTGGCTCGATCGCACGTCTGACCCTCGAGACGGGGAAGATGCTGTCGTGCGCGGTACTTGGACAGGTGATGCCCTGGGAATTGCTGGCATTAAGGAGGCAATCAAGGGACCCCATCGCAACCGTGCTTGCATCGCTTTTGGACTGGAATGTCCGGAGCGCACGGTCGTCTGTCCAAGACGGCGCAGATGCAGCTCCGAAAGTGCTCTCCACTGCCCTCCCCAGACTCGCCGACTCGCGCGACTCGGCCTCGCCCTGCTCTGCTGAGCCTCGTTCCTCGCCTAGGTCCCGCTCGCCGGTGGAGAGCGGGGCACTCTCTGGCACCCAGGTGGAGCCGCACCGATCTGCACCTCCTTACCACCCAGGGCGCGGGAAGGGCCCTTGGTGGTACCTCTGGACGAGCCGGAGGCGAGCCGCACCGCCGATTACAAGGACAGTCATGATGATGACTCGAGGTGGAGAGGCCCTTTTCCCCTGCCGGAGTCGCCTGAGGGGGACTTCTGGTACTCGGATAGGGAGGACGGGATGGCTCCCAATGCTTCGGGGACGTCCAGGCATCGCGAGCCTTCGCGGGAGCCCTCGGTGCAGGCACCCCCGCCACCGCCACCTCCGGCTGCAGAGGACGTGAGTGAGATGATGAGGAGCTTCCCCCACGTACCCTGCGAGTGATGGGTCAGCTCCCCCCAGAGTGTCTTGTCAGCTCGAGGGAGGAGAGGCGCTTCTTCGGTGTGTGGCCGAGCTCGTCCTCCCGGCTGACTTGTCCACCGTGCTCAGTGGGCGTACCTGTCCGAGCTGTACGACAGTGCCAGGGCCTCGTTTCTCAAGGTAACATGTCGACTGCGAGGTTCTTGGCTTTGGTTCACCCCCATCCTGGGCTTCGCTGATCCCACCTTTTTCCTTACCTTTCAGGGCCTCTTCGCTTTGGAGCAAGGTGCCGTGGTACAGGATGCTTGGCTCCTGGCATAGGTGGTCAAGCGTCGGGAAGTTTCTGTCACTCAGGCGGGCATGTTGGCGGCCCAAGAGGAGCGCATGGTCGCTCGAGCAGAGGCCTCTGCTGCTCTGGAGGCATTGGAGAAGTCTCAGTCGACTTCCCGGCGTGCTGAGGCTGCGGCTGCCGAGAAGCTTGAGGCGGCTGAGGCCACCATCGGCGCCCTTCGTGCTTCGCTGGCCCGGTGCGGAGGCCGAAGCAGGGCGACTCTCGGCGGAGTTGGCCACTCGCGCCGAGGGCCAGAAGGAGGTGGCATCTTTGGCAGCGCTAGCCGATGCAGGGGTGGGCGAGCTAGCTGGGTCGCTAGGCCCTTGCCGTTCCCCACTTTGACACTTCCGACGAGGGCGACGTCACCGCCCAGCTGCACCAGGTAGGTATTGTCGGTGCTGCCGCGCGTGCTGCTGTCTCAAGGTACTCGCTTGACTGTGCTCGGGCCACCGCCGAGTTGGTTCTGGCTACTTGAGCATGGCCAAGTGTGGCCATGTCGAGACATTTGCTGCACGTGGTACCATGCTCTGACTCGTGATAAACTCGGGAGTGTTCGGGATTGCATCCGGGGCCATTCCCGAGTTTTCCTCAGCTTTGTATGGAGTGAGCACGGCCCTTCGCACGTTCGCGCCCTGCAGCGGGCCCGTCGTGCACGGAGGATCCCTCCGCAGCGTCCAGCTCTGGGGGAGCCCTTGGCGGATGAACCTGCCTCCTCAGGTGTGAGGTTCACC
>JAGXJF010001586.1:0-69522 GCA_019208055.1 Stipa capillata | reverse complement strand
GTCCCTCGACCCGGGGTGCCCAAGTTTACTGTCTGAGAGCTTTTTCGTCGACAGTGTGATGAGTAAATTTCTGTCTTGGAATATATATGCTTTTGTATTTCCACAACTGAATTAATGGTGAATGCGCTTGTATACTAGTTCATGCATAAGGATGGTAGGGCAAGGGTTGGCTTCACTGGTTCTTCACTATGCAAGTTCTAATCTATTTATTTTTCATTGGAATGTAGAGTGTTACTGACGATGCACCAAGATGACCTCAAAAGATAGGACATATTTTTTTACCTGCAATAGCTTTGGAAGTACAATTTGGAGATATTAACAATGTTGTGCTTACTAACGTTATGAATAGAAACTTCATGCCATCTTTCATTGTTACCTCAACGCTTGAAGAATTTTTTGGCCATTCAAAATTCAGGGCTGTTGACCACTACATCCATGGTGTTGTTCTAATTATCTTTGAAAATAAGAAAAATGTTGATAAGGTCCTTGCGCAACACTTCAAATGGGGTGGTAGCTTGATCGGATTCACCAAATTTACTGCTCTGATGCGAGCTGCCCCACATGTTGATCGTGAGTTCAAGGTGTTGACCTTTCCAATTGACGATGACGAGTAATTGTTTTATCCTGTTATATTATGGGTTCGAGCTTTTGGTTAAGAACTGTTGTGATATATGCATTGACTACTTTAATTCCGTTGTTTGTTAAGAACTATGTGCTTTGCTTGTGGTTTATATATATATGATATTATCTGTGATGATATGCGATATGATCTGTGAACTTTATGTGAATGCGATATATATATGCTGTTCTTTTTTATTTTAATGGGCTAGCTAGCCAATAAACAGGAAAACTGATGTTCCTGTTAAATAACATCACAGGCGGTTTAATATGAAAACCGTCTGTGATAATGGGGAATCATAGGCAGTTCTTATTAAGAACTGCCCGCAATATAGGCTTATCACATGCAGTTCGTAGTGAGAACTGCTTGTGATATAGGCTCATCACAGGTGGTTATAGAACCGTCTGCGATGACAGGGGATCATCACAGGCCCTTCCCTACAGGCGGTTTGAGAAATCGTCTATATTGGCGTTTCTGTACCGCCTGTAATGGCCTTTTCTCTAGTAGTGTGGATAATATATCCCATGTATTTAGCATGAGTTCATGCTTTAAGATTCATATATTTTGTGTCTCTACACTATACTGTACTTTCCATAATGAATTAACCCATATCGAGTTTGTACTAATCCATTTTCATGCATGTTAGGTATTGAAAATGAATTAACAAGTAATAGTTGAATCCAGATCGCATTCACATATCCTAGACACGGCAACAATGTAGATTTAGTTTTATTAATGTGTGAAATAAGGGTATGTTATAGTGATGATGATGGAATTGTACAAATCTTAAAACTCAGACTAATGATAGATATAGGGGTGATACCACCCCGGCCCCGACTCACGATAGATATAGGGGTGATACCACCCCGGCCCCGGGAGGTAGCAACATATTTTCGATATTGGATTTGAAGTAAGAGGTATACTTCGTTTTTCAAGTGGTGGACAAAGGGAGGGGAGGCACAGCAAGACAACAGTGTTAGAGTATGTAAGTTTGGGAGGGATGGGTAGCAGCAGCACAGTGGCTCGGTCCTCTATGGTGTGGAATGGCACCATGCAAGAGAGGAAGTGATGGTGGTAGTGGAGGATGGATATAGCCCCGACGCCAGCGCTAGAGAAGCCACTACATGAGGAACACCCACGATGCGCGGGATTTTGTAGGTGGCAGCTTCCTACATACAATTATACTCCTTCTGTTCTCAAACTTATACCTTTTGACTCTTCACATTTTTCGATACAAGACTTTGACTATAATTTTTAATCATGATATGTTATAAAAAGAAATGTGCATATAGTATAGTATACGAAACAAATTTTGCAACATAAATCTAATGACATTATTTTTGTAGTGTATCGATGTATTTTCTTACATATCACTAGTCAAGATTTTAAAAATTCATCCTAAAGGTAACATATATTTTAGAACAGATGTATACAACATATACGACACACAGCCGGTTATCAATTGGTGGTCACTTCGCTCTCGCCTCTTCCTACTTACTAGTAATCGTGCACGTGCAACGCACATCTTGAGTAACATAATTTAAATGTTAAAAATATATTCTAATATTTATAAATATATTTTCTATTTATATATGCATTCTACCGAAAATGATGTTTAAGTGGCTACAAGAACTTACGAATGAAGATGGTACAAAAAGAAAGTAGTCACCATTGTTCCTATGAAATAGTAAATAATGATGTATATGTATTGTTAAAAAAATAACATCGAATATAACCAACGACAAATAGAAATGCTTCTTGCTCAATCTATTTTTCAGATCGCGGATTGTCCTGGACTACAGTGGCGAGGAGGACACGCTATCGATGTTGAGATCGGTGAGCAGCGCGTCAATCTGGTTGACGTGGCGCAGCTGCCGCTAGCACGTGAGCTGCTTCCGCTAGCGGTGGTGGTGGGGCCATGCAAGGAGGAGGAGATTGCTGGCGGCGGCGGCGTCGCGCCTTCCGCGACGCGGCTGCGTGTGCAAGGTGGAGGCCCGCGTTGGGGAGGCCGGTGTGGAGGAGGACGCGGTAGAGATCGTCGGGTGGTAGGGGAAATGCGGCGCGATCCTCGATGGCGTTGCGGCGTCGAACGGTCGCGGCAAGGTGGCGCTTGGCGGTGGCAGGTGCCGACAGCGGGAGGAAATGGGTGACGGTGGTGCAGAAAGGGGCGGCAGCGGGAGGAGATGGTCCCGCCTCTATGTTCTGGCGCCGCGCATCCTGCACACCTTTGTCGCTGTCGGGGGCTCGTCGGCTTCTTGTCGGCAACCGTGTCACTTGTAGAGTGAAAGAGACAGTGATGCACAAGCGATGCGCTGGGAGGGTGGCGAGAGGAGCGTGGGATCAAGGGAGGGCGGCGCGGCCTGGATCAGCGTAGGGTGGGATTATTGCTTCGTCGGATGGTATAGCCAGACCATCCATACTGCATTGCGTCGAAGGAGACAACGGTAGTGGCGCACGGGCACGGCCAAAGCGTGGCATGGTCAGCAGCGTCCACGCGTGGTGTATTCGGGAGAGAGGGTACTAGAGGGTATAGCAGTGGCAATGGTGGGTAATTGCTATCAACTTTAAGTAAGGGCAATGGTGGATAATTACTTTCAACTTTAAGTGAATGGCATGGTGGATAATTTTTAGGTGGCAGACTACCAAAGTAATATTAGCCATTGGATGATCATGATCGAACGGTGTAGATTGAGTCAAAAATAATATGAATTTTTTTTATAAGGTAGTATAGATAATGTCGAGTGTATTAAACGAGCACGGAGCTTTCGCGTCTTGTCTCTAACCTAGCCAGGAGTTGGTAGGTGGTGTTTGATGGCACATGATTTAAGGTAGTGCTTTTTGTAGCCGCTTAGGTGCTAAACACCAGTACACCATGGTTGTTTGTTTTTGTGGGCATGCCACAGGTGTTTCCATCTTAGTGAATTCTTGTTTCCGCGGATGAAAATGAAAACGATCGATCATCCGATCCATCTCTTCCATCTTTGCTCGTACTCTCCCCGAATTGCTCCCTTGCTATTACGGCGATATAAACGAGGTTATGCGTAGTCGTCGTTGTACAGCCTACCTGCATCAACTCAAGGTTGATCTTAATTACGATCAATCACAAAACTATAAGAAAGGAAAAATAATTAATGTGCTACTTTTTCTGAAATATATTAATTAATGTGCTAGAGCTGGCCTAGTTACTACTTCCTTTATCTAGAAATATAAGGTGTACATATTTTCTAAAATTCATCTTTAACTAAAAATTTATTCAATAATATATGAATTATATGATATAAAATTAATATTATTGGATTTATATTGGAATACACTTTTAAATGGTATAGATTTTGTATCATGTTATCAACATATTATTTAACAAATTCTTAATAAGAGATAAATTTTAGAATATGTACGTTAGTAAAATTGAGCGCATGCACCCATCTCGGGCAATAATGGCTGAAGAGAAAAATGCAACCAAATTAAGCAAAGCCAGCCCAGGGCAGAGGCCAGCGCCGAGGCAACAGCAGCAGAGCCACTGGAACACACGCCAGCGGCGCATATGTACAAGCGCTGCTCCCAGTGCCACACACACCTAGTAGCCCCGCCACTTGGCACGCGCGCGGCGCGGCACAAACACCACTCCTGAGCGGCGCGCGATGAACTCGTGACGGCCCTCTCGAATTCCCAACGCATACGCCGCAGTTACGAGCGTAGCCTAGCCCGGCCATTCCATCGGTGTCTGCTGCGCCTTGCTCCGTTCGTGTCCGTTCTTCCGGTTTTGCTGCGTACGCGCCTGCGATTGAGCCAGCCATGGGGAGGCAGCTGGGAGGAGGGTGCGTCGGGGTGGCGGAGGCCGCGAGGCCCGCGGCGGCGATGGTGGGGCTGCAGGTGCTCTTCTCAGTGCTGCAGATCTTCATCAAGCTCGCGCTCAACGACCGCATGGATGCCCGCGTCCTCGTCGCATACCGCTCCATGTTCGCCGCCGCTTTCCTCTGCCCCATCGCCTTCGTCGCCGAGAGGTATATACGACGCGTGCTTGCGCTCCTCTCGCATGAACTACTCCATTGATGTTGCTTCCTTATTATTAGCGTGATAATGTAGTTGTCGTTGCAAAGGAAAAGGTCTAAGGAATTCCTAGATTCCAAGCGGCGATAAAGCAAGATGAGCAAATGAACTAATTCCTGTACGGATCCAGTGAATTTCTCTAGCTTGCAGCCTTCGTGCTGTTCTTGTTTAGTTAAAACGGTCTATGTTCAAAGGACACGCATGCATGCAGCATGCGTTACTTCATGTTTAACTGGACATATGCAGCAACGTTGAAACAAAATTGAAATGTTCTTCGTTTACGTGCCGGAGCACCATCTTGAAGTGCTAAAATTCTTCTTTGCTTAAGAGTTCTATGTTCAATGGTAAAAAAACTGCTTGAAATTACCTGACTTGTGCACAATAACTCAGAAATTTTACCTTTCGTTATTTGGGTAAGTTAAATGTTACAGTATCGATTTCTTCGATGAAAAGTATCTGCTCTGCTCTGTTACCATCACAGAACTACCTAGTGGTCTAAGACTATCTAACTATTTCTATGTGTTTGCTGGGTAATTGATAAATGTCGTATGATTGCAGGAAGAAACGACCACCACTAACCCTGAAGGTGGTACTATACTTATTCTTGTGTGGGTTGTTTGGGTAAGTACTGACTATTAGAACTTCTACGTTTTTACTCTTTATACTTGTTTCAGAAGTTACTACTTGTTTAAAAACATCTCTGTAATTTATTATGCTTCTAATCACCTCAATTTAACTAGCATGTTCTCGAGACAACACGTATGCTTCAATTCATAACTGCTCTATCAGAAGCTTTCAGTCTCTGTCTTTTGGCATATAGCTGAATGTCGACAATGCACATCACGTTGATTGACCAAACTGGCAATTATATCGATAATGGTCACTCTGTTTTTCTTTGCTGCAAAACAGTTCATGTCTCGCAATTTAAGGTTGTGCTACATATAATCATATTGTGCCTTTGCAAAAGCCAAGAGCTTCAAGTTACTTCAACAATTACTAATGCAGTATTAGGTATTTACCATTTGTACTGCACTTGTGCACATACTAGAAGGTAGTGCAAAGCCAGTTCAGTGTAGGCATATTGAAAGTGACAGAAAGCAATACTCTTGTCCTTCCATTATAATATAGTAAGTACTATGGAATAAAACTTGCAATACTTGCTAGATTTTATGCAAGCTGTTGTGTAGATAAAGTAACCGTTGGACGCAACATGCATGCAGGAAAAAGTGCATGAACATAGTAATAGTTAACATGTTCTTAGATAGAGCATTTGTAACTTCTTCCAATCAATGAAAATAGTAGTTCTACTGCTTGTTTCCAAAAAAATATTACACATGTTGTGCACAAAAATAGCTGAATGTTGTGTGTAACATCAAGCAAGGTAAAAAAAAGTTTACTCGAAAAGCAAATCAATTAGTTACCCCCATAAACTGCACAACAGTGAAATATCAATTCTGAAATGTTGCCTCTAATTTTTTATTCTTTAATTCCAAATCCAAATGCAGAGTTTCCTAAGCATTTTCACATAGTAACGCTCCAGTTATTAATAGAGGGTCTTTCATGTGCATATATTCTTCTGTGTTGATTACATCTTGTAACAGGAACCAGATGAAGATGTTATACATCACTTTCACTACATGAAGGATTGGGTGTTTGGAGAGATGGGGTTGGATCAACAAATTACCTAGATGTAAACCTTAAACAAAGGAAAGAAAGCTATACAATAGACCAATCACAAAACTCGAAAAACACATTAGCGGACAAAGGAAAACAAAAGATGTATTTAACATCATTTATTTCCTCTGATTGAGTTGCTAACCTCTTTGCAACTGTTAAAAGAGGTATATAATGATTGAGCTTTTTTGTTAGCAATTGTGTTGTTTTGACTGATAATCATGAGGATCGCGTTGAACCCTGATGTGACATCCTAGGTCTATAACTTGCTCAATGCCCAGTCTACAATGGTGTGGACCCAACGTACCACAACTCTACTTGGGCCACTTAAGTCGACACCAATTGGGCCGAGTGTAACACCCAAGGCCACATGCTCAAAGATGGGCTCCAAAGATGTTAATGCACACCTACCATTTCCATGATTATTTGAAATACTGGGCCTATTGGGCCTTAAATGCATGTAGTGGTGGAAACATCTTAGGAACCTCCTTTGGCTCAGGTCCATTATGTGGTGCCTTGTGCTATGTTAGTCCTAGATGCCTGATGTGGCCTCGAGACTCTTGGAAAGGTTGGTATCGGTCTCCGCTACATGGGTAATTGAGGTGGTTTTATAGTTTTACTTATTTCTCCCCCAAACCAAACCAATTTGACCCTTTCTGCTACAAAAAGGGGGGTGTGCTCGAATCAGGCCTTCACCACGACACTCACTCACACTTCAGAACATTGGTGTAGCTCGGATTTGAGTGTCTGATTCAGCAAGATGTTTTGGACAATGTTACTCAGACATGGTCATTGGCGTAACTCGGATTCGAGTGTCTGATTTAGCAAGATCTTTTGGACATGACAAATAACACTCAGAACCCAATTCAACAAAAAAGAAATTGGAAACGGGTGTCCGAGTAGCACTGCTCCTGGAAACCGCCTTGAGCTTTGAAGGCTCCAACTTGTACTGAATGATCTAGCCCTTTTTGCTATGATAATGTGACTTGCCTCTTCCTATTGGGTAATTTCCTATTGGCAAAGAAGTTAGCTACTTTGAACACTTTATATATCTCATTTGGGGCTCTAGTGACTCTGATTTCGAACATCGGAATTCTATCCACATGCTACTATACTTAGTGCACACAATCTTACATGTAGTTGGAAACACACCAAAAATATGTGAAACGGTAGCGATGCAATCCTAGTTGTCGTTGAACACCGTTACACTCACCTAATCGCTTGCAGTGAAATAGAACAGCTGCAAAAGTCCTTTTTTAACACTTTGTTCCATATACACCGCTCTAATAAGAAATATGCGTCATGCATCAACACTCCATATAGTGGCAATCATTAATGTGATCCAACATGTTGAGTTAGATGATTCTTCTGATGTTTTAAATAGTGGTTAGTGGTTAGCGAGTTGCTAGTCACTACCCTAGTAGCAGCTACACAGTTTAGTTGCCTTAATATGCAGAGGAGATGGACTTCAAATGCTTTGGCGGACAAAAATGCGGCTCAAGTGACTATAATTTATAACACTAGATTGCTATAGTATTAAATGCATTCTAACCATGTCCGTGGTGTTATTTTTGGAATGAAGCTTGTTTGGTAATGCTATTTGGAGTTTCCCCCAGCACACATTTTCATACTTTTTACAAATTACCTTTCATTGCGTTGTTGGCATACCAGATTATTGGACTCCTCCTGTAGCTAACAAGATAAATTACTTATGCAGCAAACCAGGCATGTTGCTTTAAAGCTCTATTGGTGCTTTTCATTTACGAAGTCTTCATATGTAGCTACATTTTATTTGACCATCACCTTGCTATTGCTTCTACGTTCTGACAACATTTTCCTTTCTAGAGATCTTCTAACAACAATATTAAGAAGTGATATTGGCCCGAGGCAGGATCAATTAATTGTCTTAGACAACGGAGTGCAGAATGATTTGCTTGCTCTTAATAAGAAGAAAAATTGTGACTCTATGCATCTTACTGTATGCTGTTTATACGCATGCAGATTTGCTATAAACCAGAATCTGTACGTACTGGCTATAAAGTTGACTTCAGCAACCTTTGTTACAGCTATCGCCAACCTCACTCCTGCAACCACCTTCCTTCTTGCAATCTTGACCAGGTTACATACTTTCCACTGAGATAGTTTACATCTCTTTCCTATTTCTCTGTATATTAGTCATCATGTGAATACCAATAGCAATGCAAGAATTGACTAATAATAGGTAGATTTTCTGTTATTGTAGTTTGATGGAATTCCCATCTTATTTTCAAGAGTTTTTGCTTCAGTACACCCCTCTCAAAAAGTTCACAATTTCCGATGCAAATCGATGGTGGAGATTAAAACTTACCCTTTTAGTTAAAATTTTATGTGGTGGAGACATTTAGCACTGATAAAACACACTATAATTGGCAGCCTGCTTTCAGACCCATATCCTAATTAACCCAAATCCAATTCGTATGTGTTCTTTTTCTGCCCTAGATCAATTTCCAGTTCTTCTGCCCCTTTGTTTCTCCCTTGTATGTAATGGCCCCCTTCTAGACGGCTTCGACTTGTGCATAAGCCAGCTTGAGCTTAATGGTGTGGGGAAACTGTGGTGTGGAGAAGCTTGAGAAGCCCCACCTTCCCCTTCTAGACGGTTTCTGAGATTGAGCTTATGGGCATGGGTGAATTGTGGAAAGTCTGTAGTACCCTTTACCTTATTCGTTTGCATACAAAATTTTTACAGCATCATTAGCAATGCTAATACATGACAATGACTTTGATTAACAAAAAGAATAGAAAGATTCATCACATTTGTACATGATCCAATACAAAAATAAATAAAAAACTTGACTACATTATTGCAATTATGTTCTTCTACCATCCGATGCTTGTCAAAACAAATCATCAATAGCCAACAATTTCTACACTGCATACACACATGCACATGAAATTGTGAAAAAAATTCATAATTCACATAAGTGCACATCGATTTTTCACACAAATTCACATGAAATCAGTGAACAAGGGATGCATATTCACATGAAATCAGTGAACAAGGGATGCATTCCACGACGAATCCGGCGACAAGCTCTGGCCAAGCGAGCCAGCGGGGGGAGGTGGCCGTGCTCGGCACTGGCGGTTGACGGAGGCGGGAGGTAGGGTGGTGGCGCGGCGACGTCGGGACCGAGCAGCCACGGTGGAGGCCGGTGGAGGCGGGGGAGGCGGCCGGATCTGGACAGGGGAGAGATGCGGGAGGGATGCACGGTGGCCGGGAGGAGCGGCGGACGGAGGAAGGGGCCGGCCAGGAGGCACGGCGGCGGAACGGACGCGGTGGCGGATCTGGTCGAGGCTCGTGTGGCGGGCGGGCCGGATCCGGGGCGAGGTCGATGGGAGGTGGCGGACCGGCGGAGGCGGGGAGGCAGGGGACGGTGGGGAGGAGGCCGAGGCAGGGGAGGAGGCGGAGCAGCGGAGGCCGGCGGAGGCGGCGGAGGCGGGGGAGGAGACGGAGCGGCGGAGGCGGGGAGGCGGCGGAGGCGGCGGAGGTGGAGGAGGCGGTGGAGGCCGGCGGAGGCGGGGGAGGAGGCGGAGGCGGAGGAGGCGAAGGCGGAGGCGGCGGAGGAGTGCGGCACCGGTGGGGGAGACGGCGACGCGGGGCTGACGGGGTGGAGGAGGATTGGGGGAGGGAGGGGGCGAGGGAGGTGGGGAGGAGTCCGGGGGTGCGGGTGCGGGTGAGGTTTTTTTTCCTTATATACTCAGTGGCAGTGGCAAGTAAATAACACGAAGTACCGATTATGAAATGGTCATTTGAGATAAAATTTGCCCAAAGAAGCTCGAGAAGCCTTATTTTGAGGCTTCTCCCCACCAACAGCAAAAACGCTGGCTTATGATTTAAGCTTAAGCCTCTCTTTCCCTTCTAGAGGGCTTATGGCTTCCTGGGGCCATAAGTTGCTCCATAAGCCCTCTAGAAGGGGCCAATATCTTCCACTTGACCCTGCCGATGATGCGAGTCGAAGCAGCTGCGAGTCGTTTCACCGATGGCAGCCTGGCGGGGTGCAACGGCGGCTGCTGCGTGAGTGTAGATGCAAAACTGTTCCAAGAAACTAGAACCGTTATGAAGCAAATAATATGGTCCATCATTGAACATTCACAAACTTGTTCTGCATCTGTGTTTGCATCTACGGCTGATTGGTTCAAGACGTGTGTGCTGATGATACATATGTAACGCAGTTAATCAGATTGGCAATCTTTTTTAGCACAAACTTCACATTCATGTTTGCAAAGCCAAGGTAGCATTCTCGTGTAACAGCACATGACCGAATCAACAAGCTTCGGTTGACCCATCGTCAAATATTTGAATAGGATGGAGAGAATTATGTTTGGATTTTGAACGGGCTTGGGTAGTGGCAGGACCAGATTACCGACTCAAAATCTGATTAGTATGAGTTAGTTAGCAATAAGTACAACAACACCCTTTTCGAGTTTTTTTTGGGGGGGTGGGGGTGTGTACCGAAGCAAAACTATATTGTCAAAACTTGGGGAAGAAATAAAATCTTAGTTGTCAAAATTTAACATTAGTTTCTATACTGAATCAAACAACAGGCTTGAGACTCTGAAACTTAGGAAGCCCGCTGGACAAGCAAAACTTGTGGGAACCCTTGTAGGCATGGGTGGTGCAATGTTGCTTACCTTCTACAATGGACCAGAGTTCGCACTACTCCGACAGTTGCCCCGTCCCAGGCTTGTCCACATCACCGAAGCTCACCGCTCCCACCCACAATCAACCAGCAATCAAATTCTAGGCTCGTTTCTTGGCATCATCAGTTGTTTCAGCTACGCGACATGGCTAGTCATCCAGGTCAGTTATCTCTTGCTGTGTTACTTGTTCACTCAGCTGGTGCAATGTTTATGTGGTAATGTTTCTTCTTGTCATTTTACAGGCGAAAGTGGGCGAAGTTTATCCGTGCCACTACTCGATTGCTGCAATGGTGTGCCTCTTCGGTGCACTTCAGTCCACTGTAATGGCTGTTTGTGTTCACAGGGACATGGAACACTGGAGGTTAGGACTTAACATCAGACTGTACTCGTCAGCTTACGCAGTAAGTGCGACTGTCTTCATGTGTCGGGAACTCAGGACAGTGACGAGATGAATTATTGCATTTGTTTGCAATCTAAAGAAATTAGCAACTTTTTTGGGTTCACTCAGGGCTTGATAGCATCAGGATCTGCGTTCCCGTTATTATCATGGTGCCTGCGAAAGAAAGGCCCCCTCTTCATCGCTGTGTTCAGCCCGTTGATGCTCATCTTCGTTGCGGTGCTGAGCTCCATTCTTCTTGACGAGGCTTTGTACCTCGGGAGGTGAATACATGTTAGATTCATGCATTGCATATCAACGTATGAGCCTATGCGGGTTACGTCATTCTCAAGCTGAATTCTTATGTTTCGCTACATTGCAGTGTGCTTGGTTCTGTCCTAATTGTGGGTGGCCTGTACCTGGTGCTTTGGGGCAAAGCAAAAGAACAAGCTGACGTGTCCAAAGATGGAGATCTGGGCAAGGAATCCATTCCTATGACTGCTAAAGGTGAAAATGAAATAAGACAAGGATAATCAGGAAATTAGGAAAAAGAAAAATGCTGTTCGGCAGCCAAAAATAAAGGAGAGACCATTCTGATAGGATGATTGAGATGGGATTAGGTATTGATGTATCTGCGTCAGTTCATCTGATATGTCATAGAAACTAACGCTTGTGTTTCCTCCCTGAGGAATTTGTTTCTGAGATAAACTCCTATGTGCTATGTATTGCGATGGGTTGTCAGATGTCTGTCTATTTACACCCATTGGGTTACTTAGATCATCGACCCTGTCCTACTGTTCTGAACAGATATAAGTTGTGTCATGGTTGCAGAAACAACATAGGAAAGAGGGAACCGACAGTTTGATAGCTATGTCACAAGTTTAATGGACCATGTATGACCGTCCTATTAAAAGGTCATCATCCACTTGAAAATATGAGACACATCTTTATTACAAGGTGTCCATATGCTTAATATGACGCACAATATTTTTTCAATAGGTTCTATTGCCTCATGAAGCATGACCTAGTCCTATGTCGAGTGGGGCATCTTGTACGGAACTTGACTAGTGACTTGGGCCATGCTGAACTTCCCAAGGCCGCTACTAGACCTTCCTGTTAAGGACTTGGAGCTCTAGGCCTTCCTCTATGAAATTTCTCATTTATGAGATGGATTTTACATGTCCCTATGGAGAGTTTATATAAGCATGAACCTCTTGACAAATGACCAATGGTACTCTTGAGGGATTGGACAGAGTGAGGTAGAAGTGGAAATGGTTCATGAGTCCATGATGGACTAGGGAAGAGGGGGTAATGCCTGGTCTATGGTGGACCAGCCCTCGCATACACCACCTAATGAGCTTCTCTTTGACTTGATAATTACCTTTGATTTCTTGACAAATGACCAAGGGTGCTCTTGAGGGATTGGAAAGAGGGGGGTAGAAGTGGAAAAATGGTTCATGAGTCCATGATGGACTAGGGAAAGAGCGGGTGGTCATGGTCCATGGTAGACTAGCCCTCACATATAACCCATAATGAGCTTTTCTTTGACTTGCTAATTACTTTTTGACTTGTTGAATTTTTTTTAATATTACATAAGCTCCACATAGGACTTTGATGGGCCGACCCATATGAAATGTTGACATCCCAACAGGAGCCCCTTGAGATGTAGTCATGTAGTGGTTGCAGGTCAATC
Source organism: Stipa capillata (assembly GCA_019208055.1). Taxonomy (NCBI): domain Eukaryota; kingdom Viridiplantae; phylum Streptophyta; class Magnoliopsida; order Poales; family Poaceae; genus Stipa; species Stipa capillata. Next base: position 56,433 of record JAGXJF010001586.1, on the reverse strand, counting down.
TTCTATAGTTGGTGAATATTCTTCTTCTTTTCTTTTTGACCTGTCATCATCTTGAGCTAGTGCCAATTTGCTTGATTCTCTAAGAAATAGTGTTTTTGATCTTGGCTATCGGGAGGCAGAGATACATTTTTCTGACTGATGGAAAGAAAGAGAGGACAGATACTCTGACAGAAGAAGGGTCAGATCCACATGGACCCTCTTTTTTGTTTTCTAGAATTATTCTCTCTTTTCCCTGATTTCCGTAAGTTCCCGCGTGAAAATGAAAAAAAAAGAAAAAAACGAAACAAATCCTTGTTGGATTTTTTCCGGTTCCCTGGGCCTTTGGCCAGAAATGCACTAGATCGGGGCTGAGGCTCCGGCCACGTGCAAACTCCTTTTGGGCCATGGCCCAGTTGGGCTGTCAACCTAGGGAGTGCCTTGGTGTGCCATTGCACAATCGTGCACGAGGCCCAGTTGGTCCACGACCCAGTTCAGCCCATGTGGCGGACGCGACGCCAGGCGGCTTGAGGGGGGGCCCTTAGCCGAGCCGAGGCCGAGCGAGGCCTATTTGGTGGAGGTGCAGGGGGCGCATCTAATGGTCAAGATCACTCTGGGGGATCGAATTGGACGATCGAGCTCCATCTTTTTTATCGGGGTGGAGCGGCTTAGGGTTCTACCGCCCCTTTGCCCACTTTCGGTGGGTTTGGCATCTTCCCCAACGAGCGGCGGCACCGATACACGTCATATGTGATGTGTGGCAGGAATCTACATGCTCTACACGAACGCCGAGGATCCTAGCCAGGCTTTAAATTCGGGTGTGATGCTCCCAAGGAGCTCGTGACCCCTTTGTTGCTCTCGTCATCTCACAGAAGACCCTATCAGCGGCATTCGAGTGAGGGCGAAAGAGGTCGATGAGTGGTGTGCGCACGAAGCGGAGGCATGGTACGGCGAGGGGCGCAGTGGATCCGGAGGGGAGCATGACATCCCTGTGTGCGTCATACGCGTACGACGAACAGAGCAGCGCCGCGGTGTGGCGAGCAGTGCAATGAGCCTAGAAGAGGGGGCCGGTGCGGAGGGAGCGTATGGCATCCCTGTGTCCGGCATATGTGTGCAGCATGCGAGGTTGGCGCGTAGGGAACATGTGGCGTCCTCGTGCCTGGCGTGTGCACGGGATGTGTGATGCCATGGTGTGGTGGTGAGCGGCATGATGGGTCTTGGAGGAAGAGGCCGGCGCAGAGGGAGCACATGGTATTCCTGTGCCCAGCTTGTGCTCGAGGTCACAACGTGGTGCAATGAGCGTCATACCGGGCCAGAGGAGGGAGCTGATCCATCAAGAGCGAGTAACGCCACCGGGCCCAAGGCACGTGGTCTTGTTCCTTTTGTGTGTCGTGTGCGTGTGGTTGCTAGCGTGGCGCAACTACTAAATCGTGTCGATGGCTTTTGGGCACGCACGTATGGCCACGTTCATGCCGCACAAGGCGGTTGGATTGATGGGACAACGGGCCAGGCCGATCTAGGCCCGAGGAGCAGATGAGCCACTTTCTTTTTTTGTTTCCGATGGCGTCCACCAGTCTGCTTGGCTCGCGCCACACTGCGCTTGAGTCGTTGCTTCACTGTACGGGGACTTTTTGCACATCCAAATAGGCCATTATGGCCATTCTCCTAAAGCCAACTAGGCGGTGGCGCTTTGGCCCGTAGCTCTATGCGTGGCCTGGCCCATCGCCTCTCTTCGAGTTGTTTTGTGGACCTTTACAGTACCACACAGGGGCCGTATCCTGTGGGGGTTTCACCGATGTGACCGAGTGGCCCGAGGCCGAGGGAAGTGCTGCACACTTGGATGCGGGCTATTCCTCCCAGGCTTGTTGGATGGAGGTTGTGTTATCCTGCGCTCTGGACGGGAACACTGGTCCTGTAGCCGCCTGGTGTTGGAAATGGGCTCGAGTGGTGGAGTCGTGCCACTTGGGCCTCTTTTTTTCAGCCACTCACTTTAGTTCTGATTTTTTTCAAAGGGTGTTTAATTTTTTCACAGAGGACGTCTTCAGAATTTGTGCTTGCACAAGTGTCCTAATGCTTCCTATTACCTCTTACACAAGTGAGATGGCTCATGGCAGTTCTCCCATTTCTCTAAGAGAGTGAACAATCGATGGACAAGTTTAGGCATTGTGCTTGTAACAAGGTGCCATGGGACACTTAGGAGATGTCCAAGGTGGTGAGCAATAGATATTTGAGCAAGCTAGGAGGGGACCGAGTGTCGGACAAAGAGGCGAGCCCTCGAGGAAGAGGGAGGATTCGCCAAAGCCTGTGTTTGCTAAGCTTGTGACATCTCCGAGGAGACTGAAGTCTCTAGCCCTCACGTCCAGCTTCACTCTTTCTTGTGACTTGGAGCTCTAGGCCAAGGCTAGGGTAGTGACTTGGGCCATTGTGGACTTCCCAATATCTCCACTAGAGCTCCCCGTTGGGGACTTAGAGCTCTAGGCTGAGGCTCGGCTAGCGACTTGGACTGTCGTGGACTTCCCAAGGTCACTACTAGAGCTCCCTGTTGAGGTCTTGGAGCTCTAGAGGTGGAACCCTTGGTCATATTACCATAGCTCTGAGCCATTTACTTATGTCATCATGTTTTACCACTTTGAAGTAGTGTTGTGATTATGCTTGGCATAGGCCTTGTAGGGAGATTATTGGTACTAGGGTCATCTCATCATGTTATCGCCTAACATCAATATGTCATTAAGGCTAGCTTTATGGTACTCAACTGAGAGTTTTCATGAGATGATTATGTTTGTCTTCAACGGATGTTTTGCCTCATTGTTTTCAACAAGTTGACATGATGTTCTCTTATTGTTCGCTCAAGACTTGCCATATATATTTGGCGCCAGAGTTGCGACTTGGCCAGAGCCTTTGTACATCGCTTGTCGCAACTTGGCATGAGCCTGGTAATGGCCACTTTGCACATCGACGTGATTTTGAAGTTGAGCAGGTGGCTTCCTAGACCATCTCAATGTGGAAGGAGCAGTGCTCGACTTCGGCGGTGAGTACAACTTCTGCTTTCATACATCAAGGAGAAAGGTGTATGACCGGTGGAATGGCTGACAGTGGTCTATATCCCTCAGAGTATGCTCTTGAGCACTTTAATCCATATTTCTTTCTTGGTGGAGTTGTCCCCAACATGGCGATGAAACCCTTGGAGGATGAGTCTGTTGGCTCGACCCACAACCTTGTTGTTCTTGGGGTATGCTACAGAGACAAAGTGCAAGGTGGTTCCTATGGAGTCATAGAATTCTCTGAATGACAAAGCTTCAAATTGAGTTCTGTTATCTATGGTTAACTCATGTGGGACACCGAAGTGGCAGATAATGTAATTTCTGTATTGTCCATGAGGTGACTCACTTAGTGAAATAATCAATTGCAACCAGTAGATGCATTCACCATCGGTCAAATGGCCATGTGATTGATATATTCTTGAGCATTGAGACTGGCATATGGATGAATTTTGTCATTTTCTGGCATGCCTCGCACTACTAGAGTATGTTGATGGTGTCTTGGATCATGGTTTTCTAGTAGAAGCCTTGCCTCAACAGTCGTGCTGCGGTGGATCTTGGCGTCAAGTGACTTCCACATAGCCCAACGTGAATTTCAAGCAAGAGGTTGGCACCATCTTTCTTTGAGATGCACTTCAGTTGGGCCGCCTCCCCCTTCTTGTAGAGGATGTCGTCAAGGAGGATGTGCATTCTTGTTGTCGTGAGTAATGTTTTGGCCTGTGGAGTGTTTTCATCTCCGAACTCTCCTTTGATGACTTGGATGATGGGTGCCATCCAATACGAAACTTTGTTGGAGGTCATTGAAGACTTTTGGTAGGGTTTCTTCAGCGGCACCGTCTTCTTTGATAGTCGAGGAGTGGATGACCTCGAGAAAGACGCCAGGCGGGAGTGGTTCTTTGGAACCGGCCCTTGTGGTATGCGACATGTCTCCAACTCGATGAAGTAACGTTCATCTTTCGAGCTTCCTTCATGTATTTCCTCATCCTTTCGTCCAAGCATTGGTAAGATTTGTCTATTTGGTTCACCACAAGTTGAGAATCTCCTTAGACAAGGAGGCGACAGACGCCCATGGCCTGAGTGCTTCACACTCGGCCATGTTGTTGATGGAATTGAAGGTGAAATAGGCGGCTTATTCCATTGCCTTTCCTTCTAGGCTTATCAGGATGAATTCGGCTCCGGCTTCCTTTAAGCGCTTCGAACTGTCGAGGCACAAGATCCAGTGGTGCTCCGATGTCATTGCCTTTTGGGGCTCTTTGTTGGGTGGAATACTTTGAGCTTGCCATTCTACCACGAAGTCTAACAACACTTGTGATTTGATGGCGGTCATGCCGATAAGCTTGTGGAGAAAGCCACAAGCTCTATGGCCCAACTTGCGATCCTTTTGAGGCTTCTTTGTTGCTGAAGAGCTCATCGAGAGGGAACGTGGAAGGGACCGTGATGGCGTGGCCAAGAAGTAGGGCTGGAGCTTCCTGGAGGCCATGAGGAGGGTGTAGGCGATTTTCTCAATTTCAAAATATCTTCCCTTTGCTCCGGTAGGGGCGCTGGGCATTACCTTCCTCCTTCGCCAAAGCCATGCTAATCGTCGTTGGCGTCACTGCAAGACAAAGCAGCAGCGATTCCCTTGGTTTTAGGCTTGTGAGCAATGGATGGTTGGTCAAGTACGCATTGAGTTCTTCAGAGTCAGCTTGTTCTTCAGCCATCCATTTGAAGTCATTCAAGCCACGAAGAGCCTTGAAGAAGTGAATTCCTTTCTCTTGCGAGTAGGAGACGAATCTTCTCAATGCGGCTATCCTTCCTGCAAGGCGCTACAGGTCCTTGACGAATCGTGGTGGCTCCATGTCGAGCATGGCGCAGATCTTCACGGGGTAGGCTTCGATGCGTCGTTATGGCACCAATAATCCTAAGAGCTTTCCTCCTTGAACACCGAAGATGCACTTCTCCGAGTTAAGCCTTACCCTATACTTTTGGAGGTTCGTGAAAGTTTCTTGAAGATCTTCAGGGTGTGTGTTCGCCAGACGGCTCTTGATGACAGTGTCATCCACGTAAACCTCTCCATTCCTTTGAACTTGACTCTTGAGGATAAGGCTTACAAGGCTTTGTAAGGTGGCTCCAGCTTTACACAAGCTGGGCATGCGCAAGTAGCAGAAAGTTCCAACGAGAGTGATGAAGTTTGTTTAGTGATGAAGTTTGTTTTCTCCTTGTCTTTGTTAACCATGTGGACCTAGTGATATCCGGAATATGCATCCAGGAAACTTAATGTTTTGCATCCTGCCATGGAGTTGACCAGTTGGTCAATGCCCGGGAGGGGGAAATCATCCTTTGCACATGCCTTATTGAGGTCCGTGAAGTTCACGCACATGCACCATTTTCTGTTTTCCTTCTTGACCAAGCTCGGGTGGGCTAACCACTCTTGGTGCCATACTTCTTAGGTAAGATCGGTCTTGGTGAGTTTATCGACTTCTTTTTTGATGGTGTCACTTCTTTCCAAAGATAGCTTCAAGAGCTTTTGCTTCACCAAGATACTGTCGGGCTTGACCGAAAGGGGATGCTGCATTACCTCTCGTGGGACACCTTTCATGCCGGTAGCTGACCAAGCAAAGAGGTCAAAGTTCTTCTTGAGGAGAACGATGAGGTTAGCTTCAAGCTTTATCAGAAGGGCAACCCCAATCTTCACAGTACATGGGTGTTCTTCCCCGAAGAGGTGGACTTCCTTCAATTCTCCCTCGGGGTGCAGCTTTGGTGTGAACCTCTCGAGCAGAGTCAAGGAGGATTCTTTGAGGCTAAAGAGGAGGATCTCACTCTTGGTGATTATTTCTTTGGTGACGTGCTTCATCTCTTGGAGGTGGAGCACCTTGTGATCCAAAGTTTGTTCCCCGTGCACTATGATAGGTTATTGTGGGCTGGAAGTTTTGGTGCATAGCTACAAAGAAGTGGTTGAGCGTGACCCTGCCCAAGACGGTGTTCAAGAACGACTCCATATCCACCACGTCGAAGCATACTAGCTCTGTTTGGTGATTTTCCATGGTGTCAAAAGTCATGAGAGTTCAATTTGACCAATTGGCTATATAGCCTTCCCAAGTATGACGGCTCTAGCGAACCATTCTTGCAGCCCCTTTGTGGCTCTAGCAGGTACTTGAGAGTGCGGAGATACAAGATGTCCGCTGAGTTCTTACCATCCACGATGATCTTGGTGAGTTTACAATTGGCCAATGTGGCGGTATAAAGATGGCATCATCATGAGGGAAGCGTGCCCCCTTGGTGTTCTCCTCCGTGAAGGTCAATGGAATGCTTGCCCATTTTGGGGGTGGAGTAGGAGTGAGTGCCTCGACGATGTTCACCTCTCTTTCATACTCCTTGTGTTGTCTTTTAGAGCTTCTCCTAGAGGCCGAGGCTCCTAGTATGATGCCGACAAGGTGGTTGGGCTATTGACAAGGAAGCTCATTTGCCTCTGGAGTTGGTTCATTCACGAGCACTTGTATCGGGGCGGCTTTTCTTGGGGGGAGAAGCCCCCTGTGCTACCGCTGGTTTGGCGAAGCATGGAGCTTGTCCTATGATTTCTCCTTCTCGAGTGCGATATTCATTAATTCAGTGATCGCCGGTTTTATGGAAGGTGCACCAACTTTCTCCCGGTTTACTAGGCCCATGATCTTGGGGTCGCGCGTTCCCATCGAACCTGGGGTTGTCTTGGCGAGGGATGGTTGTCGATGGCCATGATCTTCCTTTCCTGAGAGTACGGGTTGTTCTTGCTTTTGGAGTTCTGTTTGAAGGAGCTCCTGGTTTTTCCGCTCAAGGGAGTGTAATGGTCGTGAGATGATGGCTTAGTCTTAGTAGTGTCATCATCTTCTCCTCGCACACACTCTTCTAGATTGTGATACAATTCTTTAGTGGTTCTTAGAGGGTTTCGGTTGAGAGCCTGATTCGCTTCTCTGAGAAGCAAGCCTTGCATGCAAGCATCAATCACCGTATTCCTTGGGACGTTAGCAATTTGGCTCCTCACCTTTGAGAAGCATTTGAAGAAACTTCGTAGGGACTCTTCTTCCTTGTGTTTCAGGGTGAAGAGCTCGTTTGATAGAAGAGGTTGCGTGAAATTCCCTTGGAAGTTTGTGATGAAGACTTCGTTGGAGGACACTTCTTCTTGGGTGATCTTGGACATCCTGCGACGCAGCTTCTTGGCAATGGTTTTCACCTTTGGTACTTCAGGGAGAGGTGGCCTTATAGCTGGTGGAACCATACTTTGGTGTGCTCCTGCATAAGTTGGCCCCAAGAAGGGAGTGAACCATGGAGCTCTGTTCATGACTGCCGCGTGTGCCATAGGCGGCAAGTGCAGGAAGTAGGCCATGTTTAGGACTAGCACTCTTCCATGCATGAACTCAGATTCTCGTGATGTCGCATGATCCGTTCTAATGATATTGGACGGAGACGTTTGAGACTGCAGAGCCGGCGGATTCACGACTTGGCTTTGGAGGTAGAAGCCTTCGTGATGTTTGACTAAGGGACTTCAAGCAACGCTCGGAGCGCGTTGAGGTTGGGAAGCTCGGCGTTCACAAGTGCCTTCATGTTGGTGATGAGTGTCCTTAAAATAGCACCGAGGATCTTTGGTATGCCTTGACGAACCCCAAGGAGGAATCTTTGAGGAGTTCCTTGCCTTTCAACACAACTAGCGGAGCGATCGTGAGGGGATCGGTCTGGAGGATTGCTTTGGCTTCCTCGATGCAGCGGGTGTCAGAATTGTCCTCATTTGTTGTCTCCGAGGTGCCAACTTTCTTCGTCGAATCTCGGGTCATTATGCCTTTGCTTCAGGCAAGCAATTGGTTGGTTTCGGCGGGAGTTTGCTTATGTGGAGCCATAGCTTTTAAGTTTCCCACGGATGGTGCCACTGTTGTCGTCGTAGAAACAACACAGAAAAGAGGGTAACGATAACTCGATGGCTATGTCACAAGTTTAATGGGTCGTGTACGTTGGCTTTATTAGAAAGTTGGTGTACCCTTGACAGTACAAGATACATCAATGTTTTTTAATTGGTTTGATCGCCTGATAGAGCACGACCTAGTTATATGTCGAGAAAAGTGCCTCATATAAGACTCAGCTAGCGACTTGGGATGTACTGGACTTCCCAAGACCGCAACTGGAGCTCCTCATTGGGACTTGGAGATCTAAATCTTTCTTCATGAGATTTTTTATTTATAAGATATATTTTGTATGCTCTAGTGGAGATTTATATATGCAAGAGACTTTTGATAAATAACCAAGAGTGCTTTTGGGGAATTGAAAAAAGAGAGGCACAGAAGTAAAAAAATGATTCATTAGTTCGTAGTGAGCATAGGAAGAGAGGGTGATACATGGTCATAGTGGACTAGCCGTTACGTATACTCTCTAATGAGGATTTTTTTTCACTTGTTTTGATTCGCTAATTACTTGATTTTGATGGACCGGTCCATACATAGAATATTGATATCCCAAGAAGTTGCATCATGCAATGCTCATTGATCCGATCCTACTGATAATAGTTGCATATAATGCGTCAGAGACTTGCCCTGACACATGATACAAGTGCGGCAAGAGCCCAGAAGCAAGCACTAATCAGGGTTGACTTTATTTACAGATGGTTAGAGTTTGGAACAGACTAGAGAGCACTGCTGATTATTACAGGCGAAGATGCTGACAATAAATTGACGATGCATCAGTCCTACATGAGAAAACTACTACTGCTACTCCAACCAGAGAGCCCAAAAAGACAGCATCATTACGAGAGGAACGACCAACGTCACCGCCCTGCCCTGAAGCAGGGTACCCATCCCAACGTCCTGCGAAAGCGTCCACCAAAGGAGCAAAAGAAGTCGGAGTAAAAGAGGGCTCGATAGATGCAAAAGGAAAGGGAAAAGCAAAGATTCAAGAAAAGCTCTAAGAAAAGGTAAAAATGGAAGAACTAAAGAAATCAGGAGCTTCAGAGATTAGTAGTTGATTACCTGCCGTTGTTCTTGTCCCGGGGTGGGCATGGGCAAGACGGTGGCGGAGTCGGTGACGCCGGCGGGGAGCGGCACCGCGGGGTTGCTGCTGATGAAGGCGGTGCTCGCTCCGGCGCCCGACGCGGCGGGCGCTGGAGCGCCCGCATTGCAGCTGGACGGCGCGCCAGGGCTCCACCTCTCCGTTGGCAGCCTCGGCATGTCGTCGTCCGAGCCGGGGAACGGCGTGGGCACCGGTGTGGGCGCGGGCACGGCGGCGGCGGGGGTTGGTGCTGGCCGCGGGGAGTAGTCCGGCACTACGACGGCTACGGGGACCTTCTCCCTGTAGCCGTCGCTGCGCAGCTAATCAAAACACACCGGAACCAAAAAAAGAGTTAACGGAAACCGGCACTAACGAACACCGGTACACTCCTTAGGTGAAACCGCAAACTCACTCGAGAGATGTACGCGCCGGCGCTGCGTGCACGGAAGAACGCCTGCGACGGCTGCACGAAGAGGGAGCACAGCAGCAGCGCGGACGCAAGGGACGCGCGTCGCATCTTGCCCGGCAGCGACGGCGAGCCTCTCATCTCTTCACTTCGCGCGCTCTCTCTCCTTCTGATGCTCTACGCTTCAATGTTCGTTTCTGGTCTTGGTTTGAGGCCGTGTGCCCGTGACCTTGGGTGGGGTGCATCGGTCACTGCAGGTCAGTGCGGTGCAGCGTAAGGGAGCGGAGGCTGTAGGGGCTAGCGCTGTGCAAGACAAAAGGCTGCGACAAAGCGGCCACCTTTCGAGACTTTCTTGGGTTGGGCGTGATGGCAAGGAATCGCAGGCCAGTAGGATGTGCGATTAGCATCTGATTAACAGCACATTGCTCGCGCTTAGCCTCCGTGATATCGTGTGAATCAGGGGCTAACTCTGTGTGAGCACGGTGCAACAATGCGGTGTGGGGTCCGGGCGCGGGGTCCGATGCGAGTGTTTTGGCGGCACCCGATGTGCTTTTTGTCCCGATAATTGCAGCATCAATTGGCAGCACGGGCACCGGGGCACGTGCGCTCCAACACTGCTGCCTGTCAGGGTCAAAGCTTGGAGGGGCTCGAGCAGCAACCGTGCACGACGATTGGAGTATGGGGGTCAAACCTTTCTCCGGTCGTTTCTGTTCCACGCTCCGGAACGACTGCTCACCATGCATGGCTGCATGGCCCGGGGCTTGGCTCGTTTGAAAGACTGGGGATTTTATAAGGATTCTACAAGATTTTACATTGTCTCGTGTAATGAATTCTTGTGGGACTTTGGAATGCCGTGGAGACTAGAGACGAAGTAATACCAGAAGAGCAACCGTGCTGAAAAGGGATCCGCCGATGTGTGTGTGCATGCAAGGATCCTAATGAGCTGATGATAAGAAGGTGAATCATTTGCTGCTGCACGTTGCTGCCGCGCTTTCTGATATTAGATAGTCCACATAATTAAAGTTTAAATAATAAACCAGTTAGTCGGTAGTTTGTAAGTGAGTTGATAGGTTGTTTATACATGATACCAATACGTGAAAATTAAGTTCGGGCTAGCCAGTTGGTTGTTTATACATGATATTAGATTAGTATGGAAAATTAATCAAGCCACTACATCTACAAGTATAGAATTATATCGAGCCAGCCGCTTAGTTGTGCATGATAACAGATCAGTATGTAAAATTAAAATTCGGATCACCTATCCAATTGTTGATTTGTATGTTAGACAGCTAGATGTTTGTATGTAATGTTAAATTAGTATGTGCAATTAAAATTTGGGTTGAGGTTTGGCTAGCAGGTCATCGTGCATCAACGAATTTCAAACGTTTCTTTAAAATAAGATGTACACGGCACCATGCACCTATCGTTTTTATCTTCCATGTGGTCATATAATGCTAGTCGTATAATATATCCAAACAGGGCTAATTTAGGATCGTCTGTGCGGAGTGTCAACTCCGATAGCGCTTAAGTAGCTGTCGGATTGACCACCCCTCTCCCCTCCCCATTCTGTCTTCATTCCCATGCCCAACTCCTGTGGCCGCAATTCTCTTTCGTCCTTACCACCTCTTGCTCCGATGTTGATGCAGACATCATCACCGGTGAACATGGTGCCGCGGTCGCTAGAGGGCTTCAAGCAATTTTGTATAACAGAATAGTTTCCAACTAGGTGGACAACAACTTCTCATGGAAAATATAAGCAATTTGCACCTAATACCAAGGATTTTACTAGAAAAAAAATGAAGGTTTCAACTTATTCGGGGCAAGCTTTCTGCTACAAATATCTGAACTCTCGATTCGTACATGTCAAAAAATTTACTACAAGAATTAAAGCTTTCAACTTAAGAAAAAAAAATCAGCTTTCAACACAAACGTTTGGAGTTTCCAACTCTACGAACATCAATTAACTATATACCCACTATTTAAAAAAAAATTAAAGTGAAAGTGCATCTAGGCGCCTAAGTGAATTATGGTAATTAATAACGAAAAATTAAGAGATTAATATGAACTTTGAGTATGTAATCAAAATTTAGTCTTGCATGTGAGTTCCCACCGAATGTGGGCCTCCTCGTGGCACGACTCTTTGATGGTATCAATCGAGAGAATGAAATGGCAAGACATTGCGTCGAAATGGTGGATGAGAGGTTTCTGGTGCCGTAGATTGTGAAAGGCGGATCAAATACAAAGGAATTCCATACAACCGTCTCCGTTATTTCCTTTTTTGTGTGCTCTCGAGTAGAAGGTCCGAGCTGAGGGCCGGCAACGCACACCAAGTTTGAGTTCGGTTGATTCTCCGTACACCTCGACCAATCTTGTATCCAAACCGGGGTGCCACAAGTTTACAGTCCGAGGAGCACTCGTCGACAGATATAAAATTATGAATATCTATCGGCTATAGCTCATTTATAAGTAAAATATACTGGATCAATGACGGATAATATTTATACACAGTTGTGAAAATCTATCGGTCCCTGTAATTGCAAGGATTGGTTTATTAATCCATCCAATTGCTAATAAATTTCATTTACGGCAGTATGGCCGATGCCCAACAGAACAATGTGACGAAAACTACTCTGCAGACAGAAACGGGCCATTAGAAGGCCGCCATGCCAAGACCGCAGAACTAGGCCTGCACCACACCTACACCACTACATGTGGGGATTTCCATGCGTGAGCCTGTAACACATTGGTTAGCTTGGAGTCACGTACGGTATAGATTGATAAACACGTTCATATATATTCATGTCAATCTGTGCTCTCTTGATCAATACGTACACAGATAATTGAATTCCTATACCTGAAAGCATCATTTAGTCTTTTAACAACACAGACATGGATACCTACGTGTGAAAATATCCCGTACGTGAAGCCTACTGTACTTCCGTTCACCAATTCGTATGTCAACACTCCTATTATTATACGTAAGCTTCCAATTCTTATGCAATTCTCACACTCGGAAGTCATAAAAGATTTGTAAAACTATTCATATATGACTCAAACGTCATCCCTTCATTTGATCCTAGCCGTAAAAGTGAGATAATAATAGTTCAATTAATTTTGATGATGTGGATTAGTGTTGAGGCTATAAGAAAGGTCCACCAGATCAATAGTTGAGTGATATTTAGGTGCAGTTATGAAAAAATTATCAGTGAGGATATGCTTAGTTAGTTATCAAAATCTATCAGCTGTGACCGTTGAAGTACAATTATGATGATCTATCAACTGTGATATGTTGATGTATGGTTCTGATGATCTGTCGGCTATGATATGTTGAGGTACAATAATGATGATTTGTCGGTTGTGATATGTTGATGTGCAGTTATGAAGATTTAATGGTTGTGATTTAGTTAGGTACAGTTATGCTGATCTATTGGCTGCGATTTATTAAGGTATAGTTATGAAGATCTAATGGTTGTGATTTGCTTAGGTACAATTATGAACATCTAGTGGTTGTGGTACACTAATAAAAATAGGGTCCATGAGATTAATGGTTCACTAAATTAACTGTCGGATCTTTTGTTTTTTTATGAGAATTTCTAGAATGTCTATCTTTTTCTGATTAACTCGTCATATACTTTTAATATATAATTATGATGATTTAACATATTGGCTGTGATCTATTTGAGGTACAATTATGAAGATCTAATGGTTGTGATTTGGTTAGGTACAGTTATGATGATCTATCAGTTGTGATTTTTGAGGTATAGTTATGAAGATCTATCGATTGTGGTACACTAATAAAAATAGGGTATACCAGATTAATGGTCGAATGTTTTGCTTTTTCGTGGGAATTTCTAGCATGTCTATCTTTTTTCTGATTAACTCGTCATTTATTTTTAATATATAGTTATGATGATCTAACCTATCGGCTGTAATCTATTGAGGTATAATTATGAAGATCTAATGGTTATGATTTGCTTAAGTACAGTTATATTCTATTGGTTGTGATTTGTTTAGATACGAACATCTATTGATTACGGTGCACTGATAAAAAGCAGATCCACATGTTTTACTTTTTTATGAGAGTTTCTACCGCATAAATATTTTTATATTTTTAATACATAATAGATAAGTTTGATGTCACTCTTTCTCTCGCCACCTCCCCCCGATCCTGAAGATAAACCATCAGCAGAACGAGAGTAATAGACCAAAAATGCATATTACGTCACTTTTTTCTTCATTATCCTGCGTATTCTGACCCAATTGACATATTTGCTCCGGTAGTTCACATAGAAAATATACGTCAAGAGTTTCCGTCTCCAAGCAAGAGAGAACTAAATTATGTGAAGCCCTTTTCGTCCATTTCCACGGTGCATGACAGCAACACAACATCATCCTCCACAAACGTACCATCAGGAATCAAGAGAACAACAACATATCAGCAATTTGTGCCATGTACATGAGCATGTTCTCATGGAATTAATCTTCTCTCTATGAGGTATAAATAGCAACAGTTGGTACGTTATAGTATGCACGTATGTTCTGCTACGTCACAGTACGCATGTATCCTACTCTAATTGGCTTCACTACTCTAGCTACTGCTATGTCATTCCAAGGTAGAGACATGCATGTGAGGATATCTTAATGTGAAGTACAATTACCTGAAGCCTAAGAACTGCGCTATGCGGATGGTGCCTGACAAGGATATTCGCGTTCTGGTAGTGCCAGCCCGTTGTGGTTCTCCATATTAGAACCATAGTACTAGCATAATATCTGTATTATTCCGCTAGCAATTGGAATATCTCGGTCAAAAGAGAGTTAAGAGGATCCAATAAACAACTGAGGAGTGTGTAGTATACCCTTTGTGATCGAATCGACAATGGTGCTTCATGAAATTGTGAATCGTCACTGATTGTTTCTCCTCGAATTATGCTGGCAGTCTGGAACTCTAGGCTGGAAGAGAGCAAGCAATTTCAAGGGACGTTCTTCAGTTCAATTAGTTAGTTTGCGTCTAGTAGCATGTATTAAGGACTTTCAGGAGAAATTGCGGTACGTAGCTAAGGAAAATATGATTACTTATCCCCTAATGGTACTAACACCTCCACCGGCCTGTTGCCTCAGCTGTCAGCTCAGATGGAGACATCGCTAAAGCCAAGCAGATTTTGCTTCATTAGCTAGGAATATATTTCCCAAGTTTCTTAGTAGGTAATCATGCAGTAATTGTAGTACTTGTGGCCTAAGTGCCAAGCAAGAAAGAACATTTTCTGGAGTTTGGATGTTCATCTATATCCCCTCTCTAATCTGGAATAGCAATGGCACGCAGAGGATGTGGCGGCCTGGGCCGATCTAAGACCAGGCCTTGTATTTAGAAATGGGCCTCATAGATTTGTACATTTTAAAATGGAAAAATTAAAATTTTGTACCCAAGGTTTTTATTCCAGCGATATGCGACAAGCCAAGTGGCCATGCAAACCTGGTAGATAATACATACGTGCGCAGCATAAAACGACGTACACAAATACACATGCAGAGACAGCAAAATACTCCACACAACATGCACGCAGCAGCACAGCAGCCATCAGTATGCGTGGACAGTACTGACACACAAATACTATATATTCGTACATATATACTGAGCCATACGCACAAAACCCTGGCTCTTATTAACCCGCGTGCTGCTGCTGCAGAACTTTACGTGGCGCGCACGCACGCGTACGTACGTGCTCATCGGTACAGCTAGCTAACCGAAGAAGTGGTGCTTCTTCTTCCCCTCGCCGCGGCCCTCCTCCTCCTCGGCGTCCTCCGCCGACTCCTTGAACTCCTCCTTCTCGTGGTGCTTGTGGAACGCGTACCCGCCGCTGCCGACGGCCGCCACCGCGGCGACCCCCTCCTCGATCTTGTGACGGTGCGCGTTCTCTGGGTCCTTCTTCGCCTGGTGCTTCTCGTACTGCACATGCATGCATGGGCGCCGTTCGCACCGTAAATCATTGATATCAACGTACGTACCATCTAACGAACTTGTTGTGTTTGTTTGAGGGAATATATTCAGGCTACGTACCATGGCGAAGGCGCCGGCGGCGAGGATGCCCATCTCCCCCGAGGTGCTCCTTGTGCTTGTGCTCCTTCTCCTCCTTCACTACCTCAGAATAGCCCTCCACTGACGGACGATTTACCTCCTCTGCTGACGGGCAGGACGCCCGTCAGTAACTTCCTGTCAGTGGAGGGGGGGGGGCTACCACTGACGGTTGCGTTGCCCGTCAGTGGAGATGCCCAGAACGAGCAAAAAAAAACACGGGCCCGCCAGCCCTGCACCGCCAGGCCTGCCAGGCCCGCATCGCCGCCGCACCATTCCGCCCCACGCCGCCGGCCTCCTACACCCCGCCGCACCATTCCGCCCCGCGCCGCACCGGAGCTGTCGACGCGCGAGCACCGCACGCCGCCGACGCGCGAGCCGTCTCCCGCCACTAGATCTGTAGAGATCAGAGGGGAGGCCGGAGGATCCAGAGGGGTGCCGCTGGATCTCTCGCCGCTAGATCTGTAGAGGGACTCGGGGGAGGGGAGGCCGGAGGGGAGGCCGGCGGGGAGGTGGCGAGTGGGAGAGGGAGCAGAGCCGGCGAGGGGGAGAGAGGGACTGGCGGTGGCGAGGGGGAGAGAGGGATTTGGGGGAGGGGAGGCCGGAGGGAAGGCCGGCGCGGCGGTGGCGAGTGGGAGAGAGGGGGCGGCGCCGGTGAGGGGGAGAGAGGGATTTGGGGGAGGGGAGGCCGGCGCGGCGGTGGCGAGTGGAAGAGAGGGGGCGGAGCCGATGAGGGGGAGAGAGGGATTTGGGGGAGGGGAGGCCGGCGCGGCGGTGGCGAGTGGGAGAGAGGGGGCGGAGCTGGTGAGGGGGAGAGAGGGAGCGGCACCGGCGTGGGAGAGGGACACGCCTGGGGTTGGCGTGGGAGAGAAGAGAGAGGGCGCGCCTGGGGTTGGCGTGGGAGAGAAGGAGGGAGGGGACTGCGGGCTAGGGTTGTTAGGTATTTATACCAAAAGGGAAAGTGGGCTCGGGGTGGGTTCTTAGCGGGCCAAAAAGCCGCTGACGGGCCGAGTTCATAGCCCGTCAGTGGTAGAACAGCACCACTGACGGGCATAGTTCCAGGCCCGTCAGTGGTATTTTTTCACCCAAAAATTTATGCAGTTGAAGTCTCCACTGACGGGTATATTAATCCGTCCGTTAGTGGTGTTGTTAGCACTGACGGTCCGAATTATGCCCGTCAGTAATTACATTGAGGAAAGAGTCAATTTGCAGTAGTGCTTCTTGTACTTGTCGGACTCGTCCCGGGACGACCCGTACTCGTCGCCATCGCCGCCGGACTTCTTGTACCCACCGCTGCTGTACTCGTCGTTGCCGGCGGACTTGTTGTACCCGCCGCCGCTGCGGTCAAGTCGTCGGTGTTGTTGCGGCCGTAGTCGTTGCTGAACTTGTTGTAGCCGTTGTCATTATCGTCGCCGCCGGACTTGGTGTGCCCGCCCCCGCGGCCGTACTCGTCGGTCTCGGACTTGTTGTAGCCGTTGCCGCCGCTGCGGTCGTAGTCGTCGGTGCCGGACTTGTTGTACCCACCTTCGCGGCGGCCGTAGTCGTCGTTGCCGGTCTTGTTATCGTAGTCGTCGCCGGACCTGCCGTAGCCGCTGCGGCCGTACTCGTCAGCCATCTCGATCGAGTATTCGAGTCCGAATTCCGAAACAATGGGAGAGAAACAAACTTGTCACAACTCACAAGTGTAAAGCTCACTGGTTTGTACTAAGAACAAAGCAACGTGGAGTACTTAATTAAAAGAACCAGAGGAAACGGATAGTCTGACAAGGAGTTCGTGTCTAATACACCGCACACATATTGCTGAAATCAAATAAATCATAGTTAATTCGTCTAAACTTTAGACTCTAAAACTCTATGTACATGGATAAATGGGTTTATGTTTTCAGAGAGGAACTAGTTGCATGTCGACATCATCTGATTGGACCACAATTAATAATGGATGGGGTTTTATTCCCTGAACTGCTCGAATCTCAGCTTCAATGGTTACTTCCCTCCGGATGCCATGTCGTGGAATCAGAATAGAGAGCAAAATCTGCGTGATTTTGCGTCTCGGAATGTTTCGTCAGAACAAAATAAGGCATTTCATACCATCAATTTGCTCCCAGATTCGGGCTCCGCTACTGAACATGACTAATACTCGTAGTTTGTCTTAGAGGTGATACTTGCGTGCGAAGTGAACCGCTTGGTTACATCGCATTGGATCACAAGCCGATATATACTCTCCTTTTTGGACACACACATTAATAATCTGAATGATTTATTCTAGGATTGAACTACACGGCGACATGCTCTAAATAGACATCCATAACGAACGGATAAGAGTAAGAAACATGCGACATGCAGAAAAATTCAAAATAGATGACGTCATCAAAGATTTTTCCGATTTTGAAAATTCAAAATATTTTATCTCTTAAACCCTTACTCCGATTAATAATCCGTTTTCACTGTTAGCTTCGTCGCGACGAGATCTTCAAATCTAGATCCCATGTTGATATGTTGCGATGATTTTTTTTAACGTCAGTAGTTACCAGATTCAATAAATGAGTTACCTAGATTGTTACTGCTGAGTTACCAAGTTATACTTACATGGTTACCGAATTAGTGAACATCACTGCTACACCACCCAAACTTATATTTCAGTGCTCCAATAGTCCAATATCATCAAGTACTACTAAAAAATACATTATTATCCTCTCTATATACTTGCATAATAGTACACAATGGCTAATGACAAATCAATTGCTGCCTGTAGCCGTTCGCTAATAACCTGGTAAGTGTTCATTTTTAACTTGGTAGCCCATACATTATAATTTGATAGTTGGTGACGACGAAATAAGTTTCATCAAAATATATTAATATGGGATCTAGTTTTGAAGCCCTCGTCGAGATGAGTCTAACAGCAAAAACGGATCACGAATCAGATTAACGGTTTGGGAGATAAATCATTTTAATTCACGTTTAGAATTAGATGCATTGATGTCATCAAATCTGGACCTGCCTCATCGGTCTTTATCCAACGGATAATAGCCGGCGTCATTGTCTTAATTCAATGGACAATAGCCCGTATCATCGCTTGATCCAGCGGATAATAGCCCACGCCATCTCTTGATCTAGCAGATAATAGCTCTCGCACCATCGCTTGATCCAGTGAAAAATAGCACGTCGCCGTGAAAGAAAAATCGGGACACATGCCCGGATAGATTTTCCGTTTATTCTAACTGAAATAGTCGTGTAGAAATTATGCACGTGATACCGTCCACTTGGCCGCGTTATCCAATTGAACCAAGAAGTTAGTTATCCCTTCCAGAAATCAGAAATCAATGCCCGTCGGTGTCCTATGGTGGCCGGTACGTTGTCGGTAAGCTACGGAACACGATCGAAGACACACTACACTTGCGGTCCAGACGAACACTTCCGCTTCAACCCATACTGCTGGATTTAGTCTCACGCTCTCAGATCTCACGAGAACCACAAAGTCACCGAATCATGGTATCCTCTAGAACAAAATCTCCCGCCTCATTTGGCTCCTAAGAATATAATTAGATTCATTCAACTAGATTTCAAATCCTATTTTAATATAATTTAAATTTTACTCTAGAATATTTCAGTTCCATTTTCATGTTTGGGTGTCACATGGAAATAGAAGTTTTTCATTTCATAAAAGTTCGGTATTTAGAATTTCAATCTCATGTTTACACTATAATTTTTTGACGAAATCAACTAAACTGTTCACATGTAGAAGAGCTACTTTGTACATATTGACGAACCAAAAAATGTGCAAGTGGGTCTCACGGACTTGTAGAGGCAAATTTTATAAAACTTCGGTATTTAAAATTTCAACCTTGCATTCAAACCATAATTTTTTTTATAAAATTAACTAAAACTTGTTAAAGATGAGTCAATATTTGAATATGCAACTTTGTAAGATACAATCTCCTTTTCTTCGTTTTACCCTTTTAAACCGAGCTTATAGCTTCGGTGGTGAGTAAGGCATCTAAAATTATTTGCGAAAGGACGATTCAATCAAGCTCAAAGAAGCAGATAAGCTCGATGACCAGGTTTGCTCAAAGTAATAAACCGAGGCCATGACCATGAGGCCAGAACTGAGATGGACGTGCCGGGCCGGCGGATCGGTGGTGTCGACCTCGAGTTGGTTGGCTAAGCGCCGACGCCCTGTCGGCAGGGTCAGCCGTGCGCGCTCGGCGCGGGGCGGGAAGCGCGCGCCGATCGGGGCGTGGGGAGGAGTGACGAGAGAGACGTACGCACGCGCCGGGCGCGGGGCCAAGGCATATCCGACGATATGCCCGCGCGGCTGGCTGGGGCTGGTTGCCTGTCACCGCCTGGATGCATGATGGCCATCACGCTAACCCGACAGCCGCGACGGCGACGGCGACCACGCGGCGCGGATGGGCGGACCGGCCATGTGTTCGGCTCAGGGCGGTGACGCGGCGGCGTGCATGTCGTGTTCGGCCCATCCGGCGATACGAAGACTGATGGTTGCAAAGCGTAAAACGTGGTGAGCTATAGTAGGCGTACGGATACCATCTATTGTAAGACTTAACTGGGAGACCATTCGTAACTGTACGCTAATTAGGCTACTTTCGGTTAGTTAAGGCAGTTGGCATGTCCTTTTTTTCTCTGTCTATGACTTCATTGCGTGCGTTAAGAACATGGAGCAGATGTAGATTCATGATTCCGCCTACATGCACGAACGTTACGTAGTCTCTGGTGGTGGAATTTTTTATGGGAATCGTGTGATTATTTAGCTGTCAGGACAGCCTGTTATGCAGGGGCTCTGCCGTTCTGGGTTCGCAAGCTCCACTTGCACAGGGATTGAGAAATTGCAACCAGCCCCAGTCATAACATACAGCTGCTAGTATAACATAACAGATACAAGGTGACCGTGGGACAGTAGATACTACACAACATAACAGAGGATTACACCTTTTGTTCAGTTCCAAACATAACAAAGTACACATCTGTACATGTACAAAGCATAGTGCAGGCCCAATATATGGCTAGGAAGACTGGTACATACACACCGAGACATATTACGAACGTCCTCTCGACAATCTTAGCTTTAAGATGGGATAAATATAAGATAATCCCACCATAAAGATAATACATATGCTAAATCCTTTAGCAACGACAAGTAGCAATAGCAACCACACATATTTAGCATCAAGAACACCCTTATTCACTTTCTTGACATGTTTGTCTAGTAATCGTCAGAGCTGGTCTTGCCTGCTCAGGTAGTATACTCATCCGCCCTTGACTAGTTGTAGCGGCCACTGTACTCATCACCGTCGGACTTGTTGTGGCCGCTGCGGCCATAGTCACCAGTGCTGGACTTGTTGTAGCCACTGCCGCCGTAGTCATCAGTGCTGGATGTGTTCTTGCCACTGGCGTAGTCCTCAGTGCTTGATTTGTTGTAGGCGGAGGAGTCCTCAGTGCTTGATCTGTCATAGCCACTTCCGCCATAGCCACCACCGGTGCTGGAATCCTTGTAGCCACCACCATAGTCGTCCGAGCTTGACTTCTTGTGGTCGTCACCACGACCATAGTCACCGGTACTGGAGTCCTTGTATCCACTGCCATATTCACCTGCGCTGGACTTGTTGTAGCCGCCGCTGCCACTGTAATTATCGGTGCTAGTCTTGTTCTGGCCGCCACTGAAATCGTCTGTGCTGGACTTGTTGTAGCCGCCACTGCCACTGTAGTCATCGGTACTAGTTTTGTTGTAGCTGCCACTGCCACTGTAGTCATCAGAGCTAGATTTGTTGAAGCCACCACTTAAATCGTTGGTGCTGGACTTGATGTAGCCACCACTGCTACTGTAGTCCTGGGTGTTGGTGTTCTTATATCCACCATCATTGCTGTCGCTGCTGGATTTGTTGAAGCCAGTACCACTGCCATAGTCATCGCTGCTGTGGCCATAGTCTTCATTGCTGGTCTTGTTGTACCCTCCATCATCATTGGTGCCTGACCTCCCGTAGCTGCTGCGATCATACATGTCTGCCATTTTAAACTGAAATGCAATGTTTCACAGAGAACAGAAGTAGATACTTGGTTGCGCTATGGTTCAAGAAGAGGTATTTATAGCAGCAAACTAGCTACGTCTAGGCAGTTGAAAAATAAATTGTTGTATCAGAACAGGCCTCCAGCAATCCGAACTGGGTGGCTAATATCATGCGCACTAAATGATTGAAAGCACTTTATTTGTTCTCTAGGTGGAGATCTTTTGCAATCTTTGGAACCAAGGGACAATTGGAACTGGAGCAATGCGTGACCACAAAAAATGATTTTTAATCCAAAAAATAGATTCTTCAACCCTGCAAGATTTCCAATGCACCACATGTTATTTTGTTAATGTAGACACACATGGTAAAAATCACTTCTCTTATCCAGCGATAAACTGGTTTGGATCCTACAGCAAGTTTTTTTTATCTATATCTTTTAGCAAAACTACAGCAGGTTTTATGCACTATGGTTGCTTCGAAAGCTTAAGCTGCTATACACAACTCATACCTCAACACACGACACAACCATGTTGTGAGAACAGAACACCATGGAAACAAAAGCTCATTGCCAACTCGTGCTGCATCCTTATAAAAAGCCAAATGACATCAAAATGCAGGTATAGACCATTAGCTCAGCATCAAGATAGGTGCCTACAGATCAATGATGTAGAGTATAAAAAGAATTCAAGATGCATGTACGCAGCACATAGTGAATGCCATGCAAGTTGGAATTCCAACAGAAAGATTGTTAACAAATCGGGGAGAAATTTCTGATTTTATCAGCACCACCAGCTTAAAGTAGATAGGTGCCTGCTGGGAATAGACATGCCGGCCCACTAACGCAGACAGTTTAATTCCCCACTGGTTAGGTCAGTGGAAGCAAACAAGCAAAGAAAAATGCCAAAGCATATTCTGACAATTATTTGTCACCAGAAATCAGTAATGTTATTCTGATAATTATGACATCGACATTCAGTCAACTTGTTATGGCAGTATCATCTGCTTTTCAGTAGCCAAAAGTTGTGGGCGTTTGTGCAGTTAAATCTAAATTTCTGATAATTTTTGTTTTTCAACTTGTTAGGATGTAGTGTGAAAATATGGCTAGCTAAACCTGTTACTTGAAACATGAAGCTCACTAATCATTATAACATTGGTACAGAAACATATAGAAGCTTGCAGCTCTAGAGTTGAGCTACAAGTTACGTTCTCTTGCTACGAATTAGTTAGTTGGCATGAGAATGAGCAAGCCTAAAGATAAAGCAGCAATTGCAGTTGCATGAAACTGTGCTCACTGGCATCAGAAGGATCCACCATTCATTGCTTACACATTTCTCCATCATGCTTAGAAAAAGAGGCATCCCTGCAGGAAAGATTAAATTAGGCTAAAAAGTAAGTAACTAACCAAAGAAACAGAAGGAGAAAAAAAATCACTTACCATACTGAGATTGACAGCAGGGAAAACAATCCACAATCTGTCAATGTGCAAGGATGAAGGTGCCACAAGTCACTGCCAGTTCCAGTAACTTCAAGGAGAGCTCATTTCGTCCAATTGTGTTGAGTGAGGTCTCTGTTTTAAAACCATTTTTCGTTCTCACTTAAGGAACAGTTGCCAGGAGCATTTTCCATTTGAACAATTTTGCACCCCAAAAAACTGAGATAATTATATTCTTGATCAAAGAGGTGAAAATATTTGCTTTCAGTTCATTGAACCAAGACATATTGTGGCCCAAGTAATGCAAATTTGTTTTTCTCACTAAAATATTATAGAAAATATCTTGAATTATTGCTAGACGACATGATTCTGCAGTGCGCTGCCGACAACATGCAATTTGTGTAGTCTATGAGTTGGGAGTATCTCCCAATCACAAATAACTGATCTCCGACTAAAAAGTATAAACGTAAGAGCTTCGTTTGCACCTTTGCTTGAAGCAGAGATCTTCATGGCCCAGTCTGATGATGATTCTTCCATGAGTTGTAAACAAGAATTTGCATCCTAACCAGAAGCACATGGATACTTTTGCATAACGAGAAAAGTTACCAATAGAATGGGCCAGAGATCAACTGATACAGAATGTTAGTGCAATTAGCTTCAGACAGAGAGTGCTGGAACACACATTGAGAGAACTCCCTTATGTGATTATACAAAAGCAGGACTCTTAACTAAGCCAAAGCCACAGAAGCATGTCAGGGACTGTTTCTATAAAACCCACTGTTATTAGCTATTGTTCATCAAAATAAACAGAATTGACAAATTGGATTTACATATAAAGAAAAAATATGAGCTCAATCCTAGAACCATCTTGAAAATAAGCTCCACAACCCTCAATAATGACAATAGAGCACAGCAAACGTCAGCTCCTGGGGAATTATATCTCAAAAGCACGCACCAAAGCCACCACAGAAAAGTCACTGTGCAAGATTGATACCTTCAAGCAGATCTTTAGCATGATCTGCCAAATAATGTTGTGGACCATAGCATATACTTGCAAGATATTTGCAATAGGTAAGGCAGCAAACAGCTAGGCTGAGAATGTACTCTTTCTGTTTTTCGATAAAAACTTCCTGCCCATCTGTACAAGAAAGGTTGGCAGAATCTTCCTCAGAAAGATGGAGAGACTGAAATATTGCTGTCCCAAGCCAACTGAAGTCTATAGGGTTCTTTATCTTTTCCAGGCAGGGTAAGCTTTGGGCTAGAAATGGCCAGCACTGCAATGATAACGATAACATGCGCTTGCCAAACTCCTCACAAGTTGATCTGAATTGATGGTACTGCATGGAATCACGTTTTGCAGAACTTGCTGAACATGAAGCAAATCTGAACTTAGCTTCAGATACATTTTTCCTTGTCTCTCCCTTTATACATTCAACAAAATCTAACATGGACTGTCCAGTGCTTAACAAAAAATGTGACAGTGGGGTGATAAAGGAACATTCAGACAAGAACAAATGGTGTGTAGCTCCTGCAAGAACAAATGAAGAAGCTGCTGCAGCTTTGGTCATTTGGAAAGATACAGCACAGTTTTCTCCCTTCAGACCATCAGTGTCTAATTTTAGGGCACGAAAACGGTAAGCAGAGGCAAGTGTCATGTAAGCTCTAAGACATATGTGGTGAAGAGGGGGCAGCATATGTCTTCTTCGTGAAAGTTCCTCTTGCTGCAAATCACCCATCAAGTTTTTGGAAAGCATGCCTTCAATCGTATCACAACAAGCTTTAGGGTCATCACCCAATGAGTATTCAGATATTGCCTGTTGTAAGATATCATCCAAATCCTCGACTGCTCGAGATATAACAGCATCCTCTGGTGAATTCAAGTTCCTAGAGTCGCACTGATCAGGGTATCATGTCAGCTTGCAGAAAATATAAGAGCTCATTTTTCTTTGGAAAAAGAGAATTTACTAGTTTCAACATAAACTGTTAACAACCTGCAACATATGCAATAATCTAACAAGGGTAGCAAGCTTAATGTACAACACAGACTAGAAATAAAGCTCTGATATTAGTCACTGGTGAACGCATGGTTTATTTGTTTAAGTTATGTTGGGGTGAAAGCTATCTAAGAGAAGTTCAAAGACGTAAGTTGAATCAAATGGATAAAGATAACACATCAAGGGTTAAAAACAGCAGCAACAACACAGTATACAAGCCACTGAAATTCAAAAGATTCTGAAATTTTGAACGGCTAGAAAGAACTTCATGGCAGAGTAGCAAATCATTTTATTTTTACCGAAAAGAGTAACTAATCACTGGAACAGGCAAGTTCTCAGAACATCGCACAATACTGGCAAGTGGCAAGTGCATACAGATAGTATTAAATCACTATAAAGTACATGGTAAATTGGAAACAAATGGAAACAAAATTTTCTCTGGAGTTTGGCTCTTACATTCAGAATAAGATCCACATATGGTTCTGGAGATGCAGTACAGCGCTTGCAAGAACAAATGAATTTATACTTTGACCAAAGATCTGAATGCCTTGCTTCCTGGAAAGGAAAGTTGTGATTTATAAGACTGACAACAATAGGAAAAATAGTAACTACTACTTTATTTGATGTGCAAACAGTTAGGAAAACAAAATATCATATTCCCCTTATATTTAATATCGGAAAATATATTGACCCACGATATGGAAGACACTGACAACATTAGCTGTCACAATGACTTAATCAAACCAATCCCTTATAATCTGCAAATCTATCCTAAAGTAGGTGCGCATTCAGATATAGCTTTTGCATAAGGTGGAACTAATCAGTGATCAGAGCATTTATCGACAACAGCAGCACAACAGAAACTATAATACTAAACTGTGTTACAGTACCTATGTGCAGTGGTCGCTGGTAGTTTCATTTCAAATAAAAATGGAAGAAGGGTGGCCCTGTTTTTCTATATATAAAAAATCATAAAGAGTTCTATTAACTGCAGTTTTCTAAAATTAAGGGAAAATTTGATGATTAAACACTAATACTGAGTGGACCAGTATTGAAGTAGCATATATTACAGTGCATGGAATGATTCTTCAAAACTAATGATCCATTAAGGTTACTGACATCCTAGTATTGTGAAATTTGTGCAAACTAGGGTTTAGCAAGAGAAGAGTACCCTGGTCTGGAGAAGATCAATGTATGTTATGCAAACTTCATCGCCCTTGTTGATTGGCTTCATGCAACGAACAACAACTCTTGGAGCATATTTGCCTAGTGCTAAAGAGAGTCAGGGTAAAAGTTCAAAATTGTGCTTCTAATGTTGCAGCATAAATGAACATGAAATTAGTACCATGAGTAGAACCATCTTCTTCATACTGCCAAGCATGCCACTGCAACCAATACGAAGCCCAATAACTCACTCTACATGAGAAATATATGATATGCAAAGTAGTTCATTATCTTCTCTCTTAGAATAATGCAAGCAAAAGTTTAGAAGCTACTTAATAAAACTATCATTTGATTTCCTTTACCACATCTGGTGCAACTCCTTTGCTAGCAGGGATTACACGGGATTCTGGTTTGTCAACAATAGAGGCTTCATTCCATGGAGCCAATACAAAACTGTAAGAAGCGTTCGGAAAGCAACTATGGTTAAACCATGAGAAACTAGGGCCATACACGGCGATCCCCAGAGCCTTCCCTTCACTAACCTGCACCTCAACACTATTGGTCATTACTGCCCATAATGCCACCATCTCTACTGTCCCCCCATCAGAGAAACTAACGGCAGTTTGCGTTCTCATTTTTCTGGCAGACAACATCAACATGCTTCCCTCTAGTATCCTCTCGGCAACCTCCCCATCTTCCTCCAGAACTTGCTCGATACCACTTGTTGAAAGCCCACCAATTCTGTTCGAGTGGTTCATTGAATCAGCTGAAACAAGACCATGCATCTCAAGCCAATAAAGAAGCCGCAGAGCAGCGCGGAAATCACTTGTTCCTTCAGTAACACAGGGTGGAGAGGCTTTCTTGAGGTGGTTCGCAAAGAAATTACATTCACCAGAAGACAAATGCACTGTACAATCCGAGCTTAAGCAGTCTGAGCAGCAGTATCGAGCAGAGCAGCACGTCATACAAGATATGGCACATGGAGGTTGAGATGGCAAGTTCCTGAAACATGAGGGGCAATGGGAGTAGAGGAATGCGTCATGCAGGGCAGTGGCATAAGGCGCGATTGCCCGAGTCAGGTCCTCTGACATGTTTACAGATTCACGGGCTCTCATCTCCATTTCCATGCTCCACGGCCTCCTGTTGCAAAGCTTTGTTTTGCAGATAACCAAAATCAGAGTTGACAAGATTATCCAATACTCATCAAAACAGAATTAAGATTGCGGCATTGCGCCATAGCATAATCTATCTACTCTCCAGCGACCAGCCCTTTATGGTACATCCTATATGTTGGACTCGACATTCTGAATACAACAAAACCCAAAACTTGTAAATAAAATAGGCCTATTTTTCTCTAGAATACATCAGCCTAACGAGTTCATTTGGGGGCAAAAAAAAAGCAGGAATCCTGAAGAAAACTAGACCAGCCAAATCAACACCAAGATGGCAAGATACACATAATTCAGCGTGCGCAAGACAACCGAAATCAATAACTGGAAACTCTATCGGCTGGAAAAATCCATAGCTACTTTATTCCCCCAGCACATCAAATTTGTTGCGATGCAGAGCGTCGAGCACCAAACCCTCGCTGAACGCAAAAGCGCCTGAGTTGTGAGGCTTTACTTACCTTGAGATCGAAGAACGAAGCCGCGGGACCGCAGCAGA
This sequence comes from Stipa capillata, assembly GCA_019208055.1. NCBI lineage: Eukaryota > Viridiplantae > Streptophyta > Magnoliopsida > Poales > Poaceae > Stipa > Stipa capillata. The sequence continues at coordinate 28,683 of JAGXJF010001586.1, read as the reverse complement.
GGCAGGAAACTGTGGTGGTGCCAACAGCGGAAGTGACGAGAGGGCGGCGTGGTACCCCGGCGACGGGGAAGACGAGGGTGTGTTGGGCCGTTCTAAACTGGGCCTCACGGACCTGTGCGCGATCTCGGCCAGGGGCATCGCTGACGAGGAACATGGACCGTCCGATGCGAGGTGCACTGTTCAGATCGAGGCAGAGAGACGGAGCAATGCTACACTTACAAAAAATTCATACAAAGGTTTTACTTATTTGACGACGTGGATAGCAACAATATATATATATATATATACACAAGAGGTAAAAGGCATGATTTAAGGGAATCAGTTATTTTTTTCCTCTTATTTTTCACTCCTGTAAGCAGAATTTCTGTAAATAAGTAAGAATAGGATTATTGTTTAAACTTTGTCAGGTAACGGTGTTATCCTTGCTCCTCCGGACCTGCAGTAGTGCAGCGTACGTCTTCAGATCTATCTTCTTTAGATTGCACTTCAGTGAGTACAGAGCGAGGAACAATGCAGGATCCCCACAGTTCAAGAAAAAGCACCAGCTCACCAAACTGAAGTTACAGTTCAGAAAAGCTCAAAATATGACTGAAGAGGGAAAAAAAGTCACAAACTTATATCACATTGATGCCACCAAAGACTAAACTAACGTTTCATTTCTGTTGAAACATGTTTCCTGCAAGAAATGACATTCAATAGTCTCAGCCTACAGGACAGTACTACCCAAGAGAACGGGATAAAATTCAGCGGATCACAGAAAGCCAAATCACCCGTCGCTGGTTAACGTGAGGGCAAGGACAACACAAGACAGGGTGAAAATAATGGTAGCTGCGGCGAAGGACAGGATGGCCCTCTGCGAGAAGCCCTGCTTTTCTTGGCCAGCTAGCTCAACCTCCTTCAGCAGATCTCGGATCATGTCGATGTCCGAGTCCTTTGCAGCATGGGTTAGCCTGCTCTGAACCTCTTCAAGCTTGGCGAGCCTTCTGGCTCGGCTGGCATCTCTAGCAGACCAGATGAACCGCGTCATCCTCCACAAGAGGATTCCAACATATATTGCCACAACACAGTCCACGGTGTAATGATGCCTTTCACGTATCTCCCTCTGTGCGCTGTGCAGGACGAGAAGCCATATTGCAACGGAGATCCAGCCCCCATACGCTTCCTATGCATGTGAAACAGATTGAAAAGGAGTTAAGATGTCATCAATTACAAGTGACTGGTTAAAGCAATATCTGAGTAAATGGAATACAGATCTTGGATTGAAGGTGGTGGCTCCAGACAAAGGTAATTCAGTTTCAATACAACAGCACATATGGAAACTTTGGTGCTGTAACACAGAAAAGCAAAACATATAACGTACTGTCCACGCCATTGCAGTAAGAACAGCAACAAGCATGTGCCCACTATACATAAGATCATTGCAACCTCCACTGGCTTTTTTCAATAGATGGTACCATGAAGGCCCCTCTCCAGGGGTTGGCCTCAAAATGTCTACTAAGAAGCTCATCCGACCCCAGTCAGGTCTATATTCACCAGGGTAAGCTTGAACATCAGCTGTATTTAAAAAAAACAAAAAAAGAGGATACTTTAGTTTCTCCAATCCCACAAAAATCAATACATCAATTAGGTGATAAGACAAATACACTAACCATAGGCCATATCATTGTGTATGACTGTACGAATAGCATCTGAATCAGAAGCATATGGAACATAATATTTTTGTGCCCAAGGATGAGGATGCCCAGGTATTTGATAACGAGCTGCAGCGCACCAAGGTCTCCCAGATGGAAGAATTGTAGCAATAAAAGTTACCGTCCGAAGCAAACGACCGACTGCCATAGTGAACATATATCTTGTGGCTATTCCAAGACCAGGAGCTTTGATGCAGTCAAACAGCACTGAGAAACCCAACATCATGAATAACATCAAATAATGGTGAAGGGTGATAACATGAGCTCTCAATAGATCAACAACACTTTCAGGAAGTTTCTCATTCAAAGCTAGAAGCAGCCATTGGCCAGTGTCAGGAAGTGGAGCAGCTGAACTGTTAAAACAATAAAACAGAGTTCAGTTTACAAGTAATTGTATGACATTTCAGGGTTCATGCATGTATTTATCCAGGCAAGGAAGTGACTGCACACAAATAAACAACTTAAAGAAGTTAAAGTTGGTATGCTAAGGAGAGCTGGCCGATTTTGAAAGATAGTATTGCAATTGTCCTCTTGAAAGTGAAAAGTCAAATTATGAATGAACCATATCTTTATATAGAGGTTTAGTTTACAAAGTATCACAAAAGGTAGTTACAATTGGCTGAAAACCATGACGAAATAAAATTAGTGCAGTCTCAGCCTGCCATCTAACGTGAGTTGATATGAACGTCTCGCTGATTTGTATTAGGATACCATAGGAGCATATCCAGGGAAGAGTTAGTTCAGTTGTGTAAATCAGATTGAGAGAAGCAACATCAACACTAGGTCACCAAAAAGGAATCTACTGACCCAAGCATGAAGTGATGCTTATGCCTTTCTTACCTACTTGACTTCTAGATGCCCCTTTGTTCTAAAAGATCATTGATGCCTTGCTGAAACTGAACTCACTGAAACGCCAATCACCACAAAAGCTTTTGACTAGCCTGTCTTAGAAATCCTTCTCACCCTTTATCCCAAGGGTGAAAAGGAAATATTTTAGAACTTCAAAAAATAGCGAGTACACAACAATTAAACAAGCCATCAAGCTCCACCTATGACAACCAATCCACTGAAATATGATAAAAGCCAAACTTGACATCATGGGCAGGCTAACCAAGATGCATTTGCCACAAAAGGTTCACTAAAACAAATCTACAGTGACAAGAAACCGTAGTAACAATTAATCCACAAGGTTCCATTTTAAGCACTTGTCATCAATTACAGATACTCTATCTCCATGACCACTACTTTATGCTATAATCAACATCGATCTCTACTGAAGGCCTGATCTTGAGCACTTGTCATGATAAATACACACCTCCTAAGTACAAAAGAAATTTGTTCAAGATCCTCCAAAGTGTAGTTTCGAAATGTTTCACGACCGCCCCAAGTTTGCCCATCAAGCTTAGCCATAATCCATAATCAACAATTAAACCCCCAAACGCTGTACGCTGCTACAAGCAAATCTCTCCAAGAACACACTTTTCTGCCGTAAACAACTCACTCGTTTCGCAGTTCAACAAGAAATACTCCAAGGTCACACTATCCTAACACGAAGAGCTCATGAGAAACAACTGAAAATCAATTCTTTAAGCATTATACACCAAAACAAACACCAGAAATAGCATCACAAAAAACTGAATTCTCTCCGAGATCCATGGCATCCCGCGCCCAAACAGCTGAAAAGCTCAAACCTGTGTCAAGGAGGAAGCTGCACAGTTCCCAAGATACTGACCTGTGCCACTGGAGCCCCATGACGGCGGAGACGAAACGCACGGAGATGGCCTCGCAGAGGAAGGCGCCGAGCATGAAGGCAATGGAGCCGAGGAATGGCAGCGCGGCCCGGAGCTCGGCGTCCCAGTGGCGGTAGAAGGGCGCGCGCGCGGTGGCGGCGAAAGCCAGCGCCGCCCAGAGCGCCGGCTGCAGCCGCTCGTGCCATGTCGGCGAGATGTACCGCAGGTAGTCAACCCCCACGTACGCCACCGCGGCGAAGCTCAGCCCGACAACCCCTAGGAGCCGTCGGGTGGCCGACCGCGGCGCCTTCGGCCTCGGCGCCTTCGCCTTCGCCTTCGCCATGGCCGCGAGAGCTTAGGGTTGGTCACTTGCTCATGGCTGACGTCAGCGCGAGGACTCGAGATCGGGACACTCAAATGTGACCAAGGAGTAGGTTACAAGAGCCATCCTTAACTGTTTGATTTAAAAAAATTTGGACCTAAATTTTTTTGGCTTAGATATGCTTGCTATTGAGGTGGATTACAATAATTATATTTATTGAACCGCTTTTAGTATTTTACTGTTTAGTAAAGTATTCTTTTGTATAATTTACAGGAAAAAGGTTCAAATCTCATTCAAACATATCCAACTATGTGATAAGTATATTGTTTCAATTAACGTATTTAGGAATTTGTTAGATTATAATCTAGTTTACCAAACATATCCAACTATGTGATAAGTATATTATTTTTAATGCCGGTAGTTCTGTTCTAACGGTGTTACTTCTTCGTGTGAAAAGACTGCTAACCCACCAACTACTTAAGCAGCAGCACTGCAGCCATGTATCTTATCAAATATGGTAAATGTTCACAAATATCATCATGTCCGGAAGATGGCATAGTTTTTCACATATGTCACGAAATATGTCACTTGCCACCGTTTACTGATTGCACATGCACAAATCGTTTGGCTGTACAGAGACAAATATAATATGGGTTTTAGCAATGAACATACAACATTCAGTTAACAAACTGAAGGTCGTCTGATGGTAATGATATGATGCAACTGTATGCACTGATTGCACATGCACAAATCGTTTGGTTGTACAGAGACAAATGTTAGATGGGTTTCAGCAATAACATACAACATTCAGTTAACAAACTGAAGGTCGTCTGATGGTAATGATATGATGCAACTGTATGCCGAACAGAAGGGGGAAATTGTGATAGCTCTAGCTTCGCACTGCCTTGTTCCCTATGACTCTACCATCTGCTGAAGCTCTGACGCTGATGCGCGGTTGCACGCCTTGGATTTCATGTTTGGATGGTACAAAATCCTTTTATTACAATCACCGAATTTATTTTTACCAACAAGATGCAGAAGAAAACACAGAAACGTACGTTAAATGAACACACTCATGTTCTAGGTTTCTGGACCCCCTTGTAAGAGGATGTGATCCAAGAAGCACAAGAGATTTGGTCGAAGATCAATTGCCACGGTTCAGCCAAGAAGAATGTGTGTTGCTCAAGGGTTCATTCCACTTCATCGGGATCAATTACTACACCGCAAACTATGTGGGCAACATTTTCCTATCGCGTCGCCGCAATTTTAGGCTCTAATTCAAGGACGAGCCTCACTGGTAACAAAACCAATTTCAATCCTTTTCACATGTTCTTCATTTCTTATCTAGTGTGTGCCTCAGTTTACTTGAAATCATTTCATGACACTAATATGTTATGACCATTTTTTTTGTTTCCAAAAGTCACTGTCTTTTCGACTGCCCACAAGTCATTTGATTCATCGACACCCTCACAAGTCATTATAACGCCCAAATACACACCTATAGATCATCAATTTCGAACTTGCTTTTGTTAGTGTCTAGTTAATTTCTCACGAGATCATGACACAACAGCATAATAAGCACACCAGATCTACTAGGCATTTTGTCACATGCAGTGCATATTTGGTCTTAATGCACCAACAAGTAAGCCACGTAGGTTCTGAAACACACACGTTGCGGCTAAATTGGCTTAGAGAAATCCAATGAAGCTTTTTTCCCCAAAAAGATCATCTCTCACTCATTTCTCACCCTTCCCTATCTCATTTCACCAGATTTCGATCTCTGTTGCACTCTCTCAACTAGACGGTGTGGCTTGCGTTGAGTGCCAGTAGCCTCACTGTGGCATGATCTAACCACCACTAACCTTATGCCTACTGCCGCCTAACATCGGCAACCCCGTCAGAGAAGAGGAAGCTCGTAATCGGGTGATTCTTGGTACATACTAGAGGCGTGCCGACACCGGCGGGAGGGTGAACTTGCAGACATAGGCCATGACAACAAATGTCATGGTACTACATGTACGGTTTGGTCTTCTACTCCTTGTCCAAGTCATTTATGTAGATGGTGCAGATGTTCTTGTCTACCTGTGCAGAGGCAGGTATATGAAGGACCATGGAAAGGAGGAAGAGAAGGAGATAGGGGGTATTTGTAAAAATATGCCAGCTCAGCATGTTATGTTGGTGTTTTGTCGCTACTTACCCTCCTTTGGACTACCAGAGCCAAGTTTAGAATGTTATTTTTTAAGTTGTAAAACTAAACTGATTATACCTTTCAAATTTATGGACCACCGGTATAATTTACTCTGCAAAAAGGTTGGTACGCCTTGACTCTACGTCCATCGTCACGACTTACATGACATTTTGCTCTACACAAAGAGAATATGTAATGTACTATCTACATTACTTAAAGCTTCTGACAACACAGTTTTTGGGTGGGTGTACAATGTTGCGAACTCACGTGTTCTAGTTAAACCTTCACCTCTACCTTACTTTGAAGTGCGGAAGCTTATCCCTCCGATTTCAGAAAATCTTGTGAATGCAAAACCAAGTGATATATGTAAATCAAGTTATCTACGGGGGCGGAGCTACAGTGTTGGGCTGGTGTCTCTTGTCCAAACCCATATACCCATAGCCCACAAATAAATCTGGCCCCAGTGAAAAATTCATTTGATCCCAGCCCAGCGGCATCCATATGTTTAATGCAAGTGCTGCAGCATAATTGGGCTTTGCCTAGGCCCAATAAGGCAGCAGCAAGTCGACAAACCCAATCTTGACACCGGTGACTGTCGGTGTTTTGATCCGGTAATAATGAACATGGGACGGCGTACGCGTAGCAGATCTAGATGGATGCACACGGGACACAGAGTTTATACAGGTTCAGACCCTCGGGAAGAGGTAATACCATACGTCCTGTGTTTGGTGGATTGTATTGCTTATGTACCGTATGCAGCAAGACCTCGAGAGGAGCTCTCTAGGTTGCTAGGGTATGTATGTGTATCTAAGTCTCTCTGTAGTATCTCGCGTGTTCACGTATGTGTAGCGCCTGCCGATCGGGGGATCCCTGCCCTGCCTTATATAGGCGGCAGGGGCAGAGTTACATGAGCCCGGATCAGTTTACAAGTAGATTTCCTAATCGATTACAACTAGAACCCGAGATATCGGGTAGGTACATGTTTATGTCTTGTACTCTAAGTTGATGATGCGCCCCCGTGTAGAAGTCGGACTCCGAGCAGTTGCCCCAGCCCACCCTATGTCCAAAGGGCCGGCTTTGTCCTCCTTGATGATACCCGGGTGCTATGTCGTCAGTGACCATCTATCCTAGATTAGCCCCTGGCTATCTACAAATTAGAACCAATCGTGCATATGTAAATCAAGTAATAATGTTTCTTCCCCAGTGTGGACTGAGGCCAACAACAAGAGCCTACCACTTAAATTAAGGAAGCACTAAAGGATTACACCAGAGAATAGAGTACCTCTGGAAGCATCTAATTTCACTTCTACGTGTTTTTTGTTACGGAATGTGCACGTGGTGCTTAATACTTCAGGCAAATTTAATTAGGATGACAGCTACTTGCAGTTTACAGTTTGATCTCGTCTTGATAGAGGAGCAAAGGTGAAAGGTTACTTTGCGTGGTCGCTACTTGATAACTTCGAGTGGTGAACGGCTACACGATGCGGTTCGGCCTTGCTTTTGTGGATTACAACGATGGGATGAAGCGGCATCCCAAGAGATCCACAGAATGGCTCAAGACGTTCCTTCGTAGCTGAAGTAGAACCGAGCAGTTCGACTTTCTCTGGCTACAACTTTGATGCCTTATTCTTCTATATTAATTGTTTTAAGAGACATTTTACTATAGATCAGTTCATCCTGAACGGCTCATTACAGCCGGGTGAAAGGAACCGTCTGCCATGCTCAACATCACAAATGGTCCATAATTTTAAACCATTTGATATAAGTTGAGAATAATCCACCGTATCTGATGACTCCACATCACATATGATTTTCAAGAAAACCATTTATGATAAGTCATCTAAGATAATTGGTATTATGAATATATGTGATATGTTTCGCTATAATAGATGGTTCATTTAAAATAACTATATGAGGGGTCATTACAGATGGTATAAGTGAACTAGTCATTTATGATGAACTTGCTCGATCTAGATCTGATTGTTGTGGTTGAGCGATTTTTAGGCGATTAGACCCCATATTTAGAGGAGTTATTATATATCTACTTCAAGGATAGTAATTTGTTCTTAATTATTACTTTATAGTTATGGTTTAAGGTTATATTTAGATGTACATGGTGAAGAGAAGATTATTTAGATCTATATAAAGGAGATAATTGATAGTGTGTTTTTGTTATATAGCTAAAGGGATTAGTCTAATTAAGGATATTACTATGCATTAGTGTGTAACGTAGCTCTTGGTAGTATGGAGAGATTGCAAATGTTTTTGAAAACCTAAATCTTGTTTTGTATGAAGAGTTTGTTTGATAGATTTATGTTGAAATATGTTGAGTAAGTATGCTTTCTTGCATAGATGGAGCAAAATTGGATGTACGGTCAAAACTGTGTGTCGATGGAGTCCATGAATGGTGTGTCTGGATTTATAAGAACCGCCAGAGAGGATATGTTGAGAAAGGATGAGGAGTTTATGGCATTTCCATGTATTGACTGTAAGAACCAGAAAACGTGGAAGACTAAAAGGCAGGTCCAAAGACAGTTAATTTGTAAGGGTTTCATGGATAGTTATTCTCGTTGGACTAGTCATGGTGAAGAACACATTATGCAGGAAGGTGATGATCAAGTCAATGAAATGCCTGTTGATGATGTTCATTCTGAATCCGATGCTGAAGATATGTTGCCGAATGACGACTATGATCTGGATCAAATGCTGCACCATGCAGAAGGGACGGACCTCGGGGACAAAGAGTATGATAAATTCATGGACTTGATGGAGGACTCAGATAAACTTTGTATGAGGGTTGTAAGTTAAAATACACGAAATTGTCATCCATTCTTGAACTTCTTAAATTGAAGGCAATCAACGGGTTGTCCGATAAATATTTCACACCGTTGTTAAGTCTCTTAAAGGACATGTTTTCAGAGGAAAACCATATGCCCGCAACCACCTATAAAACAAAGAAGGTGCTTTCTTCCCTAGAAATGGAAGTAGAAGGAATACATGTATGTAAGAATGACAATATCCTCTTCCATAAAAGAGTACAAAGACTTGCATGTATGTCTGCTGCGTAAGCCATCTCAATACAAGCAAGGTAAGAATGAATGTGATGACATGGGGGGCAAAAGGTGACGAAAGTACCTCCTGCTATGATCATGTGTGTGTGTGTATATATGTATGCAGATAAGAGAAGTAAAATAGTAAAAATAGTTTCTTTTCACCTATATAGTAGATTTTCTTTTTTGAAAAAGATTTTTAAAAAGGCCAAAATTGTTTGGACAATGCAGCCATTCACCGAAAGATTTATCCAACAGCCTACAACATTTGACTGAGATCAAATGCTTAGCTCAGAAGTCATCCCAAACCAAAATGAATTGCTACTATAGCTATCTCGTAATATGTGCTAGTGAAAATATTAGCGCAACTGACTTGAGGCAGTAGGAGGTGGCAAGATTATCACCGAAAAAAGAGGCAGCCAGGAAGTAAAGCAACATAGTAATAGCAGCAACCATGGAAACATCAACATTATTTTCTTCCCAAGAACCAGTCTCAGGAGCCATAGCTATCATAGAGGAGAGCAAGAATCAAGGAGCACAAGGATAGGGAGAAGAAGAGGACACCAAATCACTAGAAGGGAGAAGTAGCCAGGAGGCTAAGAAGTCAAGATCTTACCATAGAAACAAGTCAAGCATCCTCAGGTATTCAACAACTATACCTTGATCTGATGCAAACTCTAAAAATATTCAAAGCTTATTTATTCATTAAATAATCATAAATCATGCATAGAATGTTCAAGGAAATAGTGTATATCAATTCTTGCATTTTAATATCCATTTTCTCATGCATGCATGATCATGACATTTGCATTCATGTTGAATTTTTTTGAAATTAGTCCTTACCAGACTTTATCTCTTACTAGAAGTTGGAGTTCAGCAAGCAGACCCGTTAAACTGCACTATTTATTTGTTACTAGGCGAGTCCAGTTTCTTGTTTATATCTATTGAGAATGTTTGACAAAATTTTCATCTCTTCTATAATCTGCACAAAAAGGAAAGCCTATTTTCTAAAGTGAATCAATTGAGATACTGATCGTCAGTTTTGGGTGTGACCATGACTGATGGTGGAACCCTGGAAAGGTGTTGTGAGGCACATGAAAGGTGTATTTCATCACATAAGTTTTCATATAAGATTAACTAACCAATGATCAATTATGCTTAAGCGTCATAGGGACTGCACTTACCACATACCCTATGTGGGCGGGACTGAGCTAAAGTACAATTATCCTATGTCATATTCCCCTGGGAAGGCAATGTCTCGATAGATAGATCTAGAGCATCAACTACTGGGAATGTAGTCTTGGCCGTTGGTGCCAGCTATGGTACAATGGATCTATAGTATCAGTGTGAGACCGGTAGTCTAGGCCTGTTGTGCGGGACTACGATACGGGGTATGATAGAACAACAATGAAAAAGCTTTCTGACCATGGAAATGTGAATAAGACTTGAAACCTCAGACACATAACCATGGGCGTTTGTAGGTAAAGTTGCGCACCTCTACAGAGTGTAATAAAATATGGCAATATCACTCCATTTCCTAGTTGGAACTGCGAGTGCGGTAGGAAAGGAATCCATAAGGGGTTCTAGCAACCTGTGAGATAAGAGATAATAACTCTCTAATTAGTAACTTGACTCTCTTTCCTCACAAATTGCATTGCTTTTAGAGAATACTGTTGTTCTCAGTAGAGATAGTGCATAAAACATATTTTTGCTATTCCTGCATTTGTTGAGTACCTTCTATACCCATCTCTCTATTATAACCTCCTTGATTAGATTGTGAGCCAATGGTCGGATCAAGAATAATCTACGTCGGGGTTTAAGAAAAAATCCCTGAGGAGCAGACATCAACAAAAGAAGATGAAGGGGTCGACTAGTACTTCGATTACCACGACAAAAACACTGAAGAGTAGAAATATGGGATATGCGAGATGAGTGATGTAATATATGTCTTTTGTTGTACCAACTGGAAACAGTTTTAAATTTTTCGTACTTTTGGGAATTAGTTTGTACGACTTGGTCACTTTATTTGAGTTTGTAGTATAAGTTTATAATAATGGACCGCTGTAATGTTTCTCTTGTATTACTCTGAGTGGCATGTTGTAGATAAGACGACACTTCATCTATAATGTGTCAAAGACTAATATATTATTCACAAACGTGGTGTATGTGGAGCAGTAGAGAGATGGTGAGGCGAGGGAGAGAAAAGGAACAAAGAACGATAATACTCATTAACGTGTGAGCCCATTACGCAAGGGATTTTGAAAGGATTTCTTTGCTCATTAAGCTCCACATTATATGCCACGATATAAAACCGTCTCAAAAACCACCAATTGCTCTGGTAGTAGATTTGTAGAATTGTAGGGGTCGGAAAGCAAGTTTTAGTTTGGAGGGTTATGACACGGCAATATCATACTCCATGGGGTTACCAGACTTGTTTTATGGTTTTCTAATTCGAAGTTCAATCGGCTGGCGTTTTTTCCGTCGAACCAGTTTTTCTCATCGGCCGGATCGCTAAATAGAAAATCGGGCTTAAATGTGCCTTCACCACCCAAAACTATTTCGGAGTGGGCCGAGATTAAAAAGTAAACGGTTTGAGTTCGAGATGTGCTTTAGGAGGTTTTGAAGTTTTAGGACGAGTAGAAAGGCGAGCTTCAATTTGGGGTCCAAAAGTGGACATCTTTCTATCTACAGTGATATTCTTGAAGGCCCAACTGATCATATTGCTTAGCTACTCTGCCTTGGAGTAGCAATAGCATATTCTATGGTACACTGTCGATACGTGTCAATGCTAATGACTCATGCAAGCTCTATAGCCTGTTAATTGAACAAGGGCGGCATACTATATTGACCTCATTAAGCTTTTTCAGCTGCCATGCTAAGCATATGCATGCATTTTAGATGCATCTAGTGCCGCTGTTTTTAGATGCATCTAGTGCCGCTGTTCTTTTCTGTACGTGTACCTGAACCCAACGTGCAAAGTGCATAGGTTGTACTTACTCTGCAAAAAAGTTGCAATGGAGGGGGTGAGAGCAGCGCTGGAAAGGCCATTACCGGCTCCCTCAAACTTGTTAATATAACATCCTGATCAGATTATGATACCAACTTCCTCATCTTCTGTTGCATGCCTGAAGTCTGCCTCCTATAAATACCTAATCAGTACTCTTAATTTCTCAATCAAGCCAACACAATTAGCTAGAGCTAGTACTAGTAGTGGTCCCATCTCTAGTGATCGAGCTAGTGATCGAACGTTGTTGTAGCTACAAGCTAGCTGGGCAGGGAGAAAATGGCAGTGCACTGGGGCAGCGGCCTCACGCTTGCCGTCGTGGCGGTGCTCGCCGTGTCCGCGCTCTTCCCGGCGGGTGCTGCAGGTCACCCGTTCCTGTTCCCGCAGTTCTACGAGCACACGTGCCCGCAGATGCCCGCGATCGTGGGGGCCATCGTGGCCAAGGAGCACGCCAAGGACCCCCGCATGGCGGCGTCCCTGCTCCGGATGCACTTCCACGACTGCTTCGTGCAGGGCTGCGACGCGTCGGTGCTGCTCGACGCCGACGGCAGCGGCAGGTTCACCACCGAGAAGCGGTCCAACCCGAACCGCGACTCGCTGAGAGGGTACGAGGTCATCGACGAGATCAAGGCCGCGCTCGAGCACGCCTGCCCCCACACCGTCTCCTGCGCCGACATCGTCGCCGTCGCCGCCAGGGACTCCACCGTCCTGGTACGTAACAATCGAACAACATGTATGTACAATGCCACGTTGTTTGCTCAACATTTGATTTGCTTTATTGATGAACCGAAACAGACTGGTGGACCGGGCTGGGAGGTGCCACTGGGGAGGAGGGACTCGTTGACCGCGAGCTTGAGCGGCTCCAACAACCTCATCCCTGCTCCCAACAACACCCTTCCCACCATAGCCAACAAGTTCCGCAACCAAGGTCTCGACATCGTCGACCTCGTCGCACTCTCAGGTACATATATACATACCACATGTTTGATTGGCTGCATGACCTAGCTCGATCATCTTGCCGCGTTTGCCATTCGGCATGCACACGAACAAATTGGAACGGTTAACATTTGCTGTACGCAACGAAAAATTAATGCAGGAGCACACACCATCGGTGACTCGCGCTGCGTGAGCTTCCGGCAGCGGCTCTACAGCCAGAACAACGACGGGCGCCCCGACCCGACGCTGAACCCGGCGTACGCGGCGGAGCTGCGCGGGCGGTGCCCCCGGTCAGGCGGCGACCAGAACCTGTTCGCGCTCGACATCGTCACCCAGTTCCGGTTCGACAACCAGTACTACAAGAACATCCTGGCCATGAACGGGCTGCTCAACTCCGACGAGGTGCTGCTGACGCAGAGTCACGAGACCATGGAGCTCGTCAAGAGCTACGCCGCCAACAACGGGCTCTTCTTCGAGCAGTTCGCCAAGTCCATGGTCAAGATGGGCAACATCTCGCCGCTGACCGGGCACAACGGCGAGATCAGGAAGAACTGCAGGAGGGTCAACCACTTCTAGGCAGAGGACCTCTGCTCCAAGCTGGTGATTTCATCGTGTTTCTCGCTCTTTGATTTGCATGTTTCTTTCAAGCGTATGCGTGTGATTATTGCATTTTGCTATTCGTGTACTACCATAAATATGGCTGCGATTGTGTTGCTCCTCTTGTAATTGTTGATATTTCATCTGTGCAACTTGCTAAACTTGTACCAAGAAATGATCCAATAAAAGTGCTTATCGATTGTTCCTGTCACTTGTTCAACTTACGAATGTTGTATCGCACAGTTGTGAGAAAAATCAAGCCATGGCGACCGGTGATCATTTACTTCCGTCTTTAGAGATCACTAGTATTTACACTCGTTCCCACGGCAAGTGAGGATTTGCCCCTTAGTAAATGATTTGTCCATTTCACTTCCTTTCTAGCGAAATTGCTAAAAATCTGTGGCAGGACTCTTTTTAGCAAACCAGTCAAATTTCTCACATGTGTTTTGCGTGCTTTTTAAGGCCGGATGCATATACCCTTACGAAGCCGGCTCACTACCGTCGCCGAAGAACGCACCCCGTCAGATGCTCCATTTGCCGAATGTGCTCTCAGCCGAACGCTCCCTTCTACACCATAGATATCATTGTTATTAGTTTTATTGTTTGCCTCTCTCGCTTCATCTCTGCCGCTATAACCATGGAAAAAAAAATCTATATAACCCCTCTAAAAGTATTAAGGTGATAGCCACTTTTTCTCCTCAACTAAATTTCGCGCATTCAACCCTCTGTACTTCGATAACCACTATGAATAACCCTCTTCCCTACTTTTGGACAGTGACTTTGCCAACCGGACAATGATATGTCGCTTACATAGACTATTCAACAAATATATCAAATAAAAATTTCTTACACACGTGGCCCCACATGTAAGAAACTACTACTACATTTGGCCCCACGTGTTCGAAACTACTACTACATTTCGTTCTCCTTTTTTTTTCCCTTTCCTTTCCCTTTCCTTACACACGTGGCACCACAGTGGCGCTTACATGGCTGCTATTTCTCAATATCGATGACGCACGCCGACGAGAGTCTTTTTTTAAAATATTATTTTTTTATTTTGAAATTTTAAAAATAATATCATATTTAAAAAAATTACAAAACTGGCCTCAATCGCCACCACCCATGGCGATTACCCTCAAATCACCACGCAGCATGGCGATAGGGCCCAAATTGCCACACCGCATGGCGATTAGGCGGTAATCGCCACCACGCATGGCGATTGGTAGTTACTGCCCTGTCAACCTCGCAACTGCCGTGCCACGTGGTGCAATCGCCATGGGGGGTGGCGATTACCCCCGGACCTATATAAAAAGCCGTGCCGCAGAGGTTGTAATCGCCATGGCTGGTGGCGATTGAGTCCCAATCGCCATTCCCGGTGGCGATTACTGGGAAATCGTCATTCTCTATGGCGATTGGTACTCAATCGTCGGTGGCACTGGCGGTGGGCTCCTATCGCCACGGCCCGTGGCGATTACGCCGCAATCGCCACAACGCGTGGCGATTGAGGACAGATTTGTAATTTTTTTGATTGTGGTATTATTTTTAAAATTTTAAAATAAAAAAATAATATTTCAAAAAAAGACTCCGCCGACGATGGCCAAGGTTGCTGAAGGCCACCGACTATGTCTTTTTCTTGTGGTAGTCTCTAACATGTGGGGCTATACCTGTAAGGAATTTTATTTTATTATTCTTTTTAATAGACAAAATATAAGAGTCACATCATTATCCACATGGTAAAATTGCTCTTTAAAACCGGGTTAGGGCCCACTTAATAGCTGGTTTTTGGTCTGTTACTAGTGCAACTTTCAAGCCCCAAAATTATTCCGAACTGCTTGAACAAAACTGCTTGGATAATCAGTTTTGGGCTGGCCCAAAAATGACGTTTTTCCAATTACCCGGAAAAATAAAACACTAATCAAGGGTTCCCATTTCTTTTTGAGAAAAGTTGGACTTCCTCGTTCATGAGCGGGAGAGTAGCGATGGGGTGCAGCGATGGTGCATCTATCCCATCAACAACGACCCTCCCATCAACAACGACCCGGCTCTTCCATGGCCATGGCAACATGCCTCTTCCACAGCCACGACGACATGTGCCTCCAGTGGATGCACGACGGATTCGACGTCCCTTGGCCAGTGCCATCGGATCCATCGTCCCTTGGTCGGCGCTCATCGGATTCGGCGAGTCGATCGATCCCCAAGCGAGATGCGTGAGTTCTATGACAAGCTTGTGCCCTAGAAGACAGCGACATCGAGGCTCCTCTTTGGCGGTGACAAGCTCTTCAACGGTGAGCTTGAGTTGAAGCCCTGATGTTAGTATGGTTGGTCAAGTCTGCCGGTGCTATGGCCTTGCCCCTGCTCCTATTCCCTTCTTCTCAGTGGTGAATCACAACAATTGTGCTCTCTTGCAAGGACAACACGTTGCACAACGAGCATGGCCGTGGATCTGAGGTGGTGGTTCGCACCATGGCACGGGTCTCTCCTGTTGTTTGGCCAGGATAGTTGTTCGACTTTTTTTTCCATTTTCACTGATTGAATTTTGATTTGAGAAATCAATCATTTATCCATTTCTTGATTGAACGCAAAGATCAATCTCTTGACTTGTAGTTGCTCGATTTGTTTCCTCTTTTGCTGGATTGAATTATGATTCCAGAAATCTATTCTTTATCTGTTTCTTCAGTTGTATGATCCGACTTTTATTCAGGAGATGTTGTTGAGAAATTTTGTTTTTAGAGTTCTTGTTCAGGAAATGATGCTCGGATGATGCGTGATCTGTAACAGCTATTTTGGTTTCCTCTCTATCCAAATAGGAAATGAGGTGTGTCTACAACGGAAATAATCTCATCTGTATTTAGCTGGTTTCTTTAGTGCACAGTATAATACAAGAGTAGTTTCTTAACCGGTGTAGAAATTTACAGGATTGCCAACCAGGGCCGGCTTATTTGAACCGATTTTGGAAATTTGAGGTACGATGACCGATAATTTAGTGTATGGGAAAAAGCTAAATTTTTTTAAGCCAATATAATATAATATTTTTGTATAACAGATTTTTATGATGAAAATATTCTTTTAATGATGAAATGATTTTTGAGAGTGGATTTTGTACATGTACATGTGGGTACATGAGTTAAGGATTTAGGTCAATTCTCATATTTATGCATCTCAAAAAATTCTCCAAAAATTCATAGATGTTCATCATGTTATAATGTACAAACCCACAAAATTTCATGCAAAAATATAATCAAGAGTGCCCTACACAAAAAAGACAAAAAATTCAACTTATTTGTTTTTTGTCTTTTTTGTGTAGGGCACTCTTGATTATATTTTTGCATGAAATTTTGTGGGTTTGTACAATATAATATGATGAACATCTATGAATTTTTAGAGAATTTTTTGAGATGCACAAATATGAGAATTGAACTAAATTCTTAACTCATGTACCCACATGTATATGTACATTTGCTTTTCTCATGATTTTTTTCCTTTAATAAGGACATCTCTAATGGTAGAGAAGGCAGTCTTCTCTTATGTCTTCCACGTCATTTAGAAATAACTAACAAAAATATGTTATACAATAGGTTATGCTTTGATGCTATCTCTAACAATTAATGCATACATGAATATATGATTAACATTAAACTAAAAAACATGAGTCTAAGGGAAAACATATTGTAGAATAGAGAAAATAGTGATCTCTTAGGTGTGAAGGGATCATCCATTTATTAAGGGAAGGTAATTTTCTCTTTCTTCTTTCTCTCTCACTTCTAAAAGAAAGCTGACATCATCCTATTGGAGATGCCCTAAAAACTCATTCTACGAAAAGAAAAATCAGACCAAAGTAATAGCTATAATGGGTTTTCCTAGATTCATCTTCACCCTGGCTCGGCCTATATTGGGCCCGTTTCGGCCCCCAATAAGAGCCCAATATCGACAGCCCGTACCACCATCTCTCGTTAGTTCTCTCCAGGCTCCGGCCGTTTCCAGCGGCAGCTCACTCCCCCAAACCCCAAAACCTCTCCCGCCGCGGCGCACCCCATGGCGGTGGAGAAATCCGGCGGCGGCGGCGGCGGCGGCGGCGCCTCCTCCTCCTCCTCCTCTTCGTCCTCGTCGGCCGCCTCCACCATGGACCGCTTCCACAAGATCGTCCTCAGCTGGGACTACCTCCGTCTCGTCGCCGACTCCAAGGTACACACCAACCCACCCACCCGCCGCGCCAACCGTAACACAATTACGCCCGAAACCCTGAACCTTCTCCGGCTTGGTGGCAGGGCGCGGACCAGGGTAAGGGGTTGCGGCGCGTGAAGAACACCTACGCCTCGGTGGCCGAGTACCTAGGTGTCTTCGAACCGCTCCTCTTCGAGGAGGTCAAGGCGCAGATCGTCCAGGGCCGCAGCAGCGAGGAGGAAGGTGGGCGTCCGGCTTCGCTTCTCTCGCTGCTTGTGTGCGTTGCTCTATTTTCTGGTGGTTTATGAAGCAAATTTTGTTTCATATTCTGTGTGGTGTGTGTAGAGATTGAGCTGGACTGGCAGAAAGGGGCGGTGGCATCATGCGCAGAGTCCGAGGGGTTCCACAAGGTGTCCTTGGCGGTACTTGATGATTTCCGGGAGATGGTGTCCGAGAATGACCTCCTCCTGCTCTCCAAAGAGAAAGTAAGTTTCATGCTAGTAAATGTAGCAGCATAGGTGGTTCTAATATGCAAGTGTCGAAGCTGTCAAGGCAATAGTTGGCCAGACAATTTAGTGAACATATAGTGTGTCTAGCTCTCAAGCTATTGGTGTTAAATCTGAAATTTGAAAAGAATGTTTGAGACTAGCTGTACATACCAGATTAAAGTTACTCATATTGCTTTGAAGATTTTTAGGTGATTTCCTAGGGGAAATTAAATAGTCCATCAGTTTATGTAGTATACAGTTATGAACTTATGATTGGTTTTTTCAATATTTACTATGCACCAGACATGGTTAGCCATATTGATGATGATTGATGAATTGGATATGCCGTGTTTTTGCAGTTTGAGGAGGGAGTGACTCCTACTGCGTATGCCTTTGCTGTAGTGGAACAGCGGGGCGGTAGAGAAACGATTTCTCTTAGAACATTTGTGGCAGGGGAAATAAAAAATCTGAATATTGCAAAGCCTGTGAAGTCTTCAAGGCTTCAGCGCATTGCTTCCATTTTTGCAACAGCAGAAAGCTTTCTGTGGATTTTAAAGGTGAGTTTCGATTGTTATCAAAGATTTCCTGAGTTTTCATGCTTGCCTCATTTATTGAAAGCATGCACGTCTTGATATTTCTTTTTTTGGTCAACATTCTCAGATTTGCAGCTTGTCTACTATATTGAGAGAGTACTCTGCTATGCACTCTGTAGCTTCTCTTCCTTTTAAGGATTTGATTCTTTCAGCTGCTGAGAAGAATAAAGATGGAGATGATCAAAATCGTGCTTGGAATGTCCCTGAGCCACTTATGGATTACCTCACAACGAACCTTAATGATTCACAACTAAATGCAGTTAATGTGAGCATACTTTGTGATATTTGATATTGTTGTCATATCCAATTCTAGGGGAAAATTACGTGCCTAACAAACTAGCATTATCTCATGTAGGCAGGTCTTTCGCGCAGATCCTTTGTTCTTATTCAGGTTAGTTTGCTACTTGTTACTGCTATTGCTAACTTGCAGTGTATTATATTTACCTTGTCAAGAAAAATGGTCAAGTGTCGGAGCAGTTTTAGATGTATGCATTATCTTTTGAAGTATAAGCAGATCTGCACACATTGCGCTTCTTATATTTTATTTTCAAAAGAGGGGCAAAGCTAATTAAATTGATAGAAGAACAATGTCAGACTAACATGCTTAGAATCATGCACCTTTATTTGTAGGGCCCTCCAGGAACAGGAAAAACACAAACTATCCTTGGACTTCTCAGTGCTGTTCTCCATTCTGCTCCTGCAAGAATGCAGACCAAGTAACAATCTTCACTTGTCTTTCTGTATTATTGAGTGAAATGCAAATTAGTAGTTCTATTTTGGAGAGGAAGAAAAAAAGTATTCATGCCTTTTATCAGAAATGAGAGATACTGGAAGTTACAACGGAAACATAAATGTTCACTGCGTTTCGCAAAAGCTTATCCCTCTTTTGTCATGAACTCATGATCTTCCTTCCTAGATAGAAATGGGTGCATGTATATATCTCACATGCTTTATGATCCTTTTATGCAGAGGAGGGTTTGATGTTCAAAAACACGGGCCAGAGCTGGACATAGAGGGCAAGTATGTTAAAAGTTCTTATTTCCTAGTTGGTTTCTGACATTTATTTGACTTTGGAGCATGGAAATGGGAAGACTAAGATGCTGAGAAATGAGCATGTAGCAGTTACAGGATTAAGGAGTTTGCCAAACAATCTTCTCAATTCCGTCATCCTTTGCTGTTTCTTGTACTTTTTCTGCATGGCACGTGGTAGTAACTAAGTTCACCTCAGTTCTGGCACTTCTTGTGTTTCTTTGATGTCTCAAATCTGTAGGATGTAACCAGGATTTATCTGAAGGAGAAGATTGCTGTGTTTTACATTTGCACGATCATTTTTAATGATCGTTCAACTTCAAGCTTTATGTTTTGTGTGGAAACTGATAAAAAATTGCTTTCTGGTGCAATTCTGGTTGTGTTTTCTGTTGCGAAATACTGCAAGTCCAGTATTGGCTACATGATTCTACTGTAAGTATTTGTTGGCACTTGGCACTATCTTACTGCAGAGTTTACATGATAGGCATGCACACTGGATGAAAGCATCTCCATGGCTAATTGGTGCAAATCCTCGAGATTTGATTATGCCTATCGATGGTGATGATGGTTTTTATCCTACTGGGAATGAGCTGGTACGCTTCTGTACTTCATACTTCGCTATATTTTGCCATGATGCCTGAATGGCTTATCCCTTACATGGTAAAAACATTTCTGGACAGAAACCTGAAGTCGTAAGTTCCAATCGCAAGTATCGGGCCCATGTCTTGGTCTGTGCTCCATCCAACTCAGCACTTGACGAGATTGTATTGCGTGTTCTTCAAACAGGTAAAGGGTTTTTGGTGCTAAGCCATCTAATGCTGAAAAATGTTCTCACAATAGAAGTATCCTTGCATCCATATGCCACTGTATTCTTGCATCCATATGCTGCTAATCGAATAATATTTTTGTAGACTCATTATTGGTTTGATCACGTGCAAATTAAGTAATCAAGTTATTGTCTATTTTCAGGAATACGTGATGAAAATAACAACACTTACAATCCCAAGATTGTGCGTATTGGACTAAAGGCGCACCATTCTGTCAAAGCAGTTTCCATGGATTACCTTGTATGTGATTTCAGCTGCTAAGCATTTTCTGTCTAACTTGTGTCAGTTACAGTGAGTTCATATGTTTGCAGATACAACAAAAACTTTCTGGTGTGGATCGCTCGTCAGATGGCGGGAGACGAGGAGCTGGTGAATATGATCGAATTAGAGCTTCAATTCTTGACGAAGCAGCCATTGTACATACATCTGCTGTTATCAATATTGATTAATGATCTTTGAAAATTTTATTCTCATTGTCAAGGAAAACTTGTAGGTATTTTCTACCTTGAGTTTCAGTGGATCAGCCATTTTCAGCAGGATGACTCGCGCTTTTGACGTCGTTATAATTGATGAAGCTGCGCAAGCTGTGAGTATTTTTTGTGCATATTGTTTTCTTCATGGAGCATTAACACAATCAAATTTTGATAATGTTATTCTTTATGCTTCTATTTTGTGAAATATTTCTGAAATTTGCCATATCCACTTCCTTTTCAGGTAGAACCAGCGACTCTTGTACCCCTGATTCATGGATGCAGACAAGTTTTTCTTGTATGCCATCTACTTCTCTCAGATGATTTATACTGCTCTTTTATTTGATTATTTACCTTTTCCTTGTCAATGTGTGTATAGTTTTGTCAATATACTACTAGATAATTACTTAATTTGCTCAACAACATGATCATACATGGGATGGTATTCTCAGTTTCTTTGTGGATTAAATGTAGAATCATTTCATTAGCTTAGTTTCTGTTGAAATTTGTTTTCATTTCTTTGTGTATGTGTGCACCCCACCTATCCCTCAGTTCCTGACCATTTTGGTTGATAT
The DNA here is from genome assembly GCA_019208055.1 of Stipa capillata. NCBI lineage: Eukaryota > Viridiplantae > Streptophyta > Magnoliopsida > Poales > Poaceae > Stipa > Stipa capillata. The sequence continues at coordinate 7,022 of JAGXJF010001586.1, read as the reverse complement.
CTTCTGAGTTCTCTTGATGTCTTGATACATGAATACCTTCGCTTCAGCCTTTTGCTATTGTTGGTGACCTCGTATCCTCACTACCTCTTTTTCTATTCGTATCAGGTTGGTGACCCAGTTCAGTTACCCGCAACTGTAATTTCATCGACTGCTCAGAAGCTAGGGTAGGATGTCTCTTTATTTGCTTTAATTTATTCACACTGTTAAGGTGTTGCAACGCTAATACGGTGCTAATGTATCCATTAGATATGGAACAAGTTTGTTCAAGAGATTTCAAGCTGCTGGTTTTCCCGTGCAAATGCTCAAAATTCAATATCGTATGCATCCAGAGGTAGTATCCCAGCCTCAATTCATTTAAGCTGGAAATTTGAATGGTTTTCTGACTTTGTTAATCCATTCAATAAACAGATTAGTGTATTCCCTTCAAAAGAATTCTATGAAGGCATCCTACAGGATGGCGAGGGACTCAACAAAAAACGTCCATGGCATTCCTACAGCTGCTTCGGGCCATTTTGCTTCTTTGATGTTGATGGGATTGAATCCCAGCCATCTGGAAGTGGTTCATGGGTGAATGAGGATGAAGTGGAATTCATAACTCTCCTGTATCACCAATTGGCCATGCACTATCCAGAACTCAAATCTAGTTCTCAAGTAGCTGTTATATCACCATACAGGCATCAGGTGAAACTTTTAAAGGACCATTTTCGGTCTACCTTTGGGGATCAATCAAAGGAAGTGATAGATGTAAACACTGTTGATGGATTCCAGGTAACGAATTGTTTTATTATCATGCATTTGCAGATCTGCTATGTACTCTAGCAGGTAGCAGTGATTATAATGTTGCATCTCGTTGCTCACATGTAGGGCCGTGAGAAGGAAGTTGTCATTTTTTCATGTGTTAGATGCAATAAGGAGCAAAAGATTGGGTTTGTTTCTGATTTTCGACGAATGAATGTTGCCATCACCAGAGCTAGGTCCGCTGTACTAGTAAGTGCTCTCTATGCAGGCTTCAATAATTTGTCCTCAATGTTTTCTTTTGGCATGATTTGCAGTAGCACACTAGCACCATTACTATCTTTTTCATGATGCACATTGCATATGCACGCTAAACTACTGGAAAGAGATGAGTTTGAACTAAATGGCCAAAGAGCTTTGTAGCTTAATAATATGCATATATAAAGGGAGCAACTCATCTCTCCCTCCTCATTCACGCACACGTGCACAATAAAACATGCTTGTTCATGCTGCAATTTTAGTTATGCCATGTGAGGTATGGAGGAGGTTATAGCTCCTGAGTTCCTTTTTGAGATAAACGAGCTGTGTGATTTGTAACTTAAGTTCATTGATTCCATACATTCTCCAGGAGTTAGCTTTGGAAAAGTGAACCATATAGACCTGTCTCTGGCTGTACCACTATTTGCTAATATTATTGTGCTTTGTTGGTTTACATGTAAATCCAAATAACATATTGGCATAATACAGGTCATTGGTTCCGCTTCAACATTGAAGCAAGATAAGCACTGGAACAACCTTGTTGAGAGTGCCAAAGAGCGAGACCGCTATTTCAAGGTGAGATGACCACTATTTTTCTTTAAAGCTTCGAAAGCAAACATTTGGGTGAATCTAACCACAAACTTCTTGCAGGTTTCAAAGCCATTCACCACATTCTTTGCTGAGGATAAGTTCAAAACCATGAAGGTGGAAAGGCTTCCTCCTGCCGCGAGATCTCAGGCCCTAGAAGCAATTAATGAAGTAGTTGTAAGGCAAGAAATCATGGATGTCGATGATGCTGGTGACCAAGTGAATGGAGAGGATGATGATGCCATGGAGGCTGACGATGGAGGTGGTGATGACTAATTGTTGGTTATCATATAGTGGTGGCCTGCACGCGGACATTGTATTGGAGAACAGGTACACAGACGAGCAAATTTTTGTAGGTGGATACGGAGGTTAGCTCCCCTCTATGGACCTTAGTTGAGCCTTCAAGTAGAACTTATGCACGGTGATTCTTAGCAATTTTTGGGAGGGAGAGGTAGCTGAGTGCCTGAGCTCATAGAGCTCATATTTTCGTAGGTTTTAAATTTTTTATACCCGATCCGTACAAAATTAACTGCACGACTGCAACAGTGGCTTCTACTGTGCTTGTAGATAGACGATATATGTGTATGTTGTTCACTTCATTGTCTTTTACATGTGCTGGCATGTGACGTAGAATATCATAGTCCCGGACTACTTTTCTTCGCCAAAGGCACATGCATGAACCACTATTTATTTTTCCACCAAGAAGTTCAGACTTATGGACTCGAAGTCAGGAGCAAAACATGACACTGAGGTCGAGTTACGGACATTTGCAGTTGCAGCGTGATTGTATGGACGGATAACACCGAGAACTGTCTTCGTGAAATAGGCAAGAGAGCGCCAACCCTCGCTCCCATGCAAGTAGCAACAGAGTGAGAACGGAGAGTCTAGGATACAGAGAAGTGTGCGCGCTGGAGAGGGATCACTTGTGAATTGTAGGATCAGGAGGCATTGGGATAAAAGTTGCCTCCGGAGAACCTCAGGAAAACAGCGGCACAGCGAGGAGAGTAATTGTGACGCGCTGAGAGGGATCACTTGTAAATTGTAGGATCGGAAGACATTGGGATAAAGTTTTGTGACAGATACAATACAATTGAGCAATAGTATTTGAAATGTCCTTACTCTGGATTCATACCAAGCAGGCACAAGCCACAATTTTCGTAAGCGGCATGAGACGACAATAAGATAATGTAAATAGATTCACAACTGTATTGAGCAAAAAATGCCTTTTCCTGATACAAAAACACGTTATGCAACACCCCAGCCATCCACGGGCCCGGAACTACTGAAACTAAGACACCGAACGTTGAACAATTTATGGTCAAGCGTAGCAATAGACAAACAATGAACATTAGCACTCCTTATTCCCAATTCCATATAGTGTATGGTTTAAGGCCAATCATCATCTATTCGCATTATCTTTTCTGTCGCAAGCAAAGCTTCTGACGTACAGTGTCCCAGCACAGATATGTGATATATATAACAAGATGGAGTTATGTGAATATGCCACACGTTGTTGCGTGATTGCAGGGACCAAGAACCCATCTAAACTGCGACAGATGCACTGAAGTGGGTAGTCAGAGGTGGAAGGGCAAGGAACAGAGAAGTAAAGGGTTGCAACGGATACACCGTGTGTACAAGAGAGGGAATGCCAAGAATAGAGAAGCGTGTATATAAATTGTAGGATTAGGATGTATCAGGAACTTAGTTTATGCGTTTCGGCAATGTGAAGCACCAATGCCGAAGGTGGATCCCTTCCGCGTAGCTAGCAAAACCTCGTGCTATCAGAGAGGCCTAATGTAGCAAATTATGCTTCGAATGTTAGTACGCCTTGGACAACGTAGCTCTTGATTAGCGTATAAGTAGCAGTACACAACGCTTGTTTGATAAATTTTAACTTATGGGGACTTAGGGTATAGGCCCAGTTTGGTCGAACTAATTTCTAACCACAGCCAGTCGTGCTCCCTCATGTGCTGCCTCATGCTACGGGAGCGTACGCACTTAATTAGCTCAGGTCTAATTTCATTTGTACTATCTGAATTTGATTTGGAAATCTGAGAGATGACCACACCCAAAGTTGTCACCTAGTGATGCTAATGATATGTTTCAATGGAACAAAACTTGATAGTAGTTAGCAACTGTACACCTGTAGCTGCACCCTGTGACATTTTTGCTAAGCATCACTAAGATCCTGTTTGGATGCAAAGTATTTATTTAGAATTTTAAGAGAATATCATATTTTTCAGGAAATACGTAGTATCAAATACAACGAGGTGTTTGGATACCCTCCTTACCTCCCTTTTTAAAATCGCATTTTCCCCAATACCATGGTATTTTTGCAGTTTTAGAAAATCCACTCGGTTATCTTCTTTTTAAAAACCGAGCTCTTTCTACTATGTATTCGCATCATTCCTATTAGCGATTGCATCTTTACGTCATCGGTCTATGTACCACTGTTGGCTATACCCAGTGGCCGCTGAATAGTCATCATCTTACATATGTAAGAAAGTTTTGGAGATTTCACATCTAAAATTACGCGAACTTTTATCATAGGCTAACAAGTTCGCATGCATGTTTAAGCTAGTGCGGTTCCTTTAAGTGCTAGTTCATCTGTTCTTAATAATCACTACTTAGCTTAATAGCTACTTTTTGAAAACACCATAGTTTCTTTAACACTGAGTATACTCAGCTTAATAGTTACAATATTAGATACTACAAATTCCCAAACACCCCGTAGTTTCTGCTAAAACTGTGAAAAACTGTGGTATATCAAACTGTAGTATTTTATAAGCGATGGTCCAAATTAAATCTTTCAGAACATGTTCTCTATCTCTCGCAAAAAAAAGAACATGTTCTCTATTTTTTCTAATTCCACACCGACAACTAGTTTATCTTTTATGTGTTTGCATGACTACCACTTGCTGGATATCTCATGCTAGTTGTACAATGCTAAATTCCAACTGTAAGAAAGGTTATGAAGATCATGCTTAAACATTTAAAACATATGGCTATACTAAAATTCAACACCTTTACCTTGTTTTTCACTAGTAGAAAATATTGGGTTAGGTTTGATAGTGAAAACTCTTCTTGTTGGTTCACCATTTATATATTTTTGGACCGATAAATTAAAAAACAGTGACACGGGACAAATAATAGTTTCTTGTCCACAAATATAGGTTGTTGTTTACGTTTAGGGGTTTTTAATACAAGAGTCTAATTTCTTTATAACATCATACTGGCAAAAATAATAGGAATATGTAGTGGGAAATATAGTCAATCCATATAATTTACATATATTAATTATCCAAACTATTTCTAAATAAGATTTTGCCGCGGAACTCTGAACCTCCATAGCCAGACATCTTTGTGATTGGCCATTGGATTCCAACACGGTGTTGGGAGTAGAGCTTGTGAAGTCTAACTGATATCTATTCCAATATAAAAGGTACAAGTTGAATGAGATACTAATAACATCAACCATTCATTCATTCTGATCAAGGGCTGTAAAAAGAAATGGAACATTTATCTCAATTATTAATTATGTTTTAATTGTCTTGATCGTATTCGGTGGCAATTAAGACCTGTAGTTAACGTCGCATTATCAACTCTTAGCAATCCACTACCGTACTGAGCTGGAGCCCGCACGTTGCTCCAACTGGCATCCTGCCCTTTCTCTCAAAAAGAAAAGAAAAAACTCGCCTCCTCCTCTCTACACGTTGAAACAGAGGACTCGATAAGCCCAAGATGAGCACTGGCTCACCTGAGGCCTGCTCAAAAAAAGGAAAAAATTGTCGTGCTTCAAAAATCTTGAAATGTTTACACATGTAAATACTTGAGTATTACATGCAGTTGTAAATTTTCGTGTAAAAATTTGTATTTTTGTAGCCTGTGCAAAAATAACAAAATTAGAGCATATAAATATGTTTTATTTCTTCTCATACTTTTTTAAGTATAGATTACAAATCAACTCATTCTTCACAAACTTTGCAAATACATGTGTCATTCTAATATCTACATGTAAGAGTTTGTTTTAGATTTTTTTTAAAACTTCAAAACCCACCTTTTAAAAACTTTAAAATAAAGAGAACACATGTGGTCAGGTGTACAAAATCCATGTCCAGGGAATACTTGGCTTTGTTACAAGTAGCTAGCCAATCTACTACAAATAAGTGTATTCTGCTACTATAAATACTTATGTTTACTCTTTCTGTTTTACTATATCAGTCCTCGGCCTATCGTGCGTATAGACCAAGGAAGCACTGACTCTGAGAAAAAGTAAATGAGAAATGACCATGCCACCCTTATTAAATAACATAATAAAATTATTTAACCATTCTCAAAGCAATTTAATAAGGGTCTAGAGTAGAATAACACACTAGCTACATTCTTGATTTTCTTGACAGATAAATATTTTGAAACAAAGTATTCTAATGTTGAGGACAAATATAGTGAAATAGAGGGATTAGTTGTTACCTTCTGCAAGATGGATATTGTGTAGGTCTGTACTCATGGTCTTTGGATAAGAGATATTTGTTGTTTGTTTTTAGAAAGATTTGTTATTTTTCTGAGACGGTTGTTATATTTATTGACACACGAGAATTTGAGTTCCTTGTACAAGTTAATAGTCGTGTGTTGTGTACTTTGCAGAAAATTATCCATACTTTTTAATTTTGGATTGAAATGTACTATAATCAATATAATTTTTAAATTTCTAATACTTAATATTTAGATTTAACTTATGTTAGTCGAGACGTATCTCGCAAATACGGGATTACTAGTTACTATTAATAAGTTACTTGTTGCTGCTGCATAATTGCACGGATGGTGAATCAGAAATTGTGGCCATATATAAAACAACTTGTTTTTTGAGCTGATAAAATAAATTGTTGTTGCTATATAAACGTGCAGATGGCGAACCAAAAATGCTGGCTATAACACAAGGAAGGTAGAGAGAGAGAGAGAGAGAGAGAGAGAGAGAGAGAGAGAGAGAGAGAGAGAGAGATAAGGTGGAAAGACACCGAGAGTTACTAGTATATACTGAGCAGCCAAGAGTCAAGGTATATCAAACTAGTATCGCAACTTCCTTCTTTGACAAGGAAATAGGCTTGGAAGGCATCGGGACTTTGAGTTATACCGGTTTTGAATGTTCCTCCTCGTAAAATTTTCACTGGACAGTCTTTTCTTAAATTGTGACTTGAAAGCAATCCAACAAAAGCATCTTTCTCCATAATCCATACAGCGCTTGAAACTAGCTAGTAAATCAGGACTTATCTGTAAATAATTCTGATGTTTCTATTCTTAGTGATTGTTGACAGCTGCTGTGTCACTCTTGTGTCTTATCCGATGGTAGTAGTTACCTACAAATTCGACTTTCTTTTTTATTCGAAATTTTACATGCCCAGTTGAATTTTAAGTGAGGTAAGTTGCTAGGGACACTACTGCAG